>PVIH01002880.1:0-75718 GCA_004025045.1 Sigmodon hispidus
CATGATGAAGAGAATTGGGTAGGTCAAGCCATTGCTAATGCTAAGATGAGAAATCAAGGCATTATTTGCTTCAATTGTGGTAAACCAGGCCATATAAAGAGAAATTGTAGACAAAGCATACATGGGAACTTTTCCAATCACAGGAGTGACTTGAACAGAAAGCCACTACCTCCTGGACTATGTAGGAGATGTAACAAAGTCAGACATAAGACAAATGAATGTAGATCTATAAGAGACAAGGATGGCAAGCTTTTACCATCAGGAAATGTATCTCGAGGCTTCCCCCAGGAAGCCCTCAAGAATCAGACCTCCAAGCCAAAAAGGGTTCAGTCACATCCAGTCACAGTGGAAGAGCAATGTCCTCAGGATGAGTAACAAATTCCAAGCCTGAAACAGTAGATCATGTAACCATAGACAATAGATTGCCCTTACAAGAGAAGTTGATGGTATCCAGCAAACCGATAAAACGTGTATTTTGGCAGACCTCCATAAATGAACAAAGACCAAAGTTGACAATAAGAATAGACAATATTTTTATGCAGGGCTTAGTCGACATGGCTTAGTCATAACTCAGCAGGCCTGGGACCCCCTGTGGCCTCTGAAGGAGGTGGATATTCAACTTTTAGTTATTGGGACATTGTCTCAGGTAAAACAGAGTGTGAGATGGCTAGAATGCATAGGACCAGAAGGACAGAGAGGAAGATTGAAGCCATACATGACCAACATAGCAGTGAACTTATGGAGTCATGATCTCCTATGACAATGGAACACTCAAATTAAGATTCCTCAAGGCCTAAATACTAGCCAAAGAACTAATCATGGCCTTGAAAGTACTACCTCAAGAGGCTACGTAAAACAGCCGTCGGTCATTCAGGTTGCACAAAGACGCAGTCTAAAAGCTACAAGCACCCCTAAGACACTAACAGCCCTGCCTTTGAAATGGTTGACAGATAAACCTATTTGAGTCCAACAATGGCCTTTGACAGAGGAGAAACTGCTAGCCCTAGAAGAATTGGTGCAGGAACAATTACAAGCTGAATATATTGAAGAATCGACCAGCCCATGGAATTCTCCTGTATTTGTGGTTAAGAAGAAGTCTGGGAAATGGAGAATGGGGACAGATTTAAGAGCAATTAATAAGGTGATTCAAACCATGGGCACCCTACAATCTGGTATACCTTTACCTTCTTTGCTACCTAAAGGATGGCCTATAATAGTTATTGATCTGAAGGACTGTTTTTATATAATACCTCTACAGGAACAAGACAGGGAAAAGTTCGCTTTCACTGTACCTAATTTTAATAATTCATACCCGGTAAAAAGGTACCAATGGAGGGTCCTTCCACAAGGGATGTTGAATAGCCCCACCCTGTGCCAATATTTTGTCCGACAGCCATTGGAAGTGATACACAAACAATTCCCACAATCTATCATTTACCATTATATGGATGATATATTGTTAGTGGACCCAGACGTAAACACCTTAGAAAGACTGCTTGAGGAATTGAAGAAGGTGTTGCCTGATTGGGGACTTCATATTGCCCATGAAAAGATACAAAGAGGGGATTCTATCAATTATTTGGGATATAAAATAGGTTTGCAATCAATTAGACCTCAGAAGGTACAACTTAAGAGGGACAAATTAAAGACACTTAATGATTTCCAGAAGCTAATGGGGGATATAGCCCACATACATCCGGGTATTGGTATTAAAAACTATGAACTGGTTTATTTATTCAAAACTTTGGATGGAAATAAGGATCTAAATAGTCCCAGGGAATTCTCTGCTGAAGCTGAGAAAGAATTAGCATTGGTGGAAAGGAGATTACAAGAAGCACATATTAACCGTATAGACTCAGACCTTGACTGCATCCTGGTTATTTTGCCTTCTGAATATTCCGCTACAGGAGTCATAATGCAAAGGGAAAATATTATACTAGAATGGATATTTCTGCCACATAGACCAAGTAAAAAACTAAAAACATACATTGAAAAGATTTCAGATTTGATTTTCAAAGGAAAATTCAGGCTTCGACAACTGACTAGAAAGGATCCGGCAGAAATTGTTGTACCATTGACCAATGAGGAAATTGATCGATTATGGGCAGACAATGAATCTTGGCAAAAGGCCTGTAGTGGGTTTCTGGGGGAGATTAATAATAAATATCCCTGAAGTAAAAGGATTCAATTTATAAAGAAGACTAATTGGATTTTCCCCCATGTGGTACAGGATAAACCTCTTTCTGGAGCTCCTACATTTTTTACTGATGCAAATAAAACAGGAAAGGCTGGTTATAAATCAGAAAACTTCAGTAAGGTGACACAGAGTCCTTATGATTCTGTTCAGAAGGCAGAACTGTATGCCATTATTATGGTGTTATTGGATTTTCCTGGACCTCTTAACCTGATAACTGACTCTCGTTAGGGAGAAGGAGTTGTATTTCATATTGAAACTGCTGACTTCATTCCTGATGATACAGAATTAACCTTCTTGTTTGTACAGCTACAGGATGTCATCAGAAATAGAACATATCCTATGTATATAACACATATCAGGGCTCATTCGGGCCTTCCTGGCCCTTTAGCACGGGATAATGATGAGATTGATCGGTTATTGATAGGGAATGTGGTAGAAGCCTCAGAATTTCACAAGAAGCATTATGTCAATAGCAAGGGATTAAGGAAGAGTTTTCCCATCACTTGGCATCAAGCCAAGGAAATTTTGCGAAAATGTGACAAGTGTTCCATTTACAATCAACCATTTTTGCATGCTGGGTGTAATCCTAATGGTACTAGGAGCATTGAGATTTGGCAGGTGGACGTGTTTCACTTCCCTGAATTTGGTAAGATGAAATATGTTCATCACACTATTGACACCTACTCAGGAATGCAATGGGCTATTGCCCTGAGTTCTGAAAATGCTAATGCAGTACTCACTTATCTTCTGGAAGCCATGGCCATATTTGGAATTCCTGATGAAATTAAGACTGACAATGCTCCAGCATATGTTTCCCAGAAAATGAAGCAGATTTTTGGATATTACGAGATAAAGCACGTTACTGGGATACCACACAACCCCACTGGACAAGTGGTTGTAGAAAGATCCCATCGCACCTTGAAAGAGATGCTTCATAAACAGAAAGGTGGTATGAAAAAACCTAGGGAGAGATTACATAGTGCCTTGTTGACTTTAAACTTTCTTAATGCTGATGAGCCTTCAGCTGCAGAGAAACACTGGGTAATAGAAAGGACTTCTGAGTTGAATCAACCTGTTTATTTTAAGGATGTACTAACTTCAGAATGGAAGCCAGGGCGTGTGCTTCATTGGGGTAGGGGTTTTGCTTTTGTTTCCACAGGAAAAGAGAAAATATGGGTACCAACGAGATTGATAAGGAACCGGATCGAAAAGGAGAACCCTCCTGAGGAGGAGTAATGGCTCGTGTGCCGATAATACCATTGGATATGTGGTAAGGAACATTCACTTAATTAAGGTGGGGCAGGGTCTTAATTTTGTTTTTACAGAAGAATGGATACATCCCTCTTCACAAAGCTAAAAGGATGCTAAATGTTCAGACTTTTGAAACGTTAAAAGGACTACAGGGGATTACGAGGACACCTGACGCTGACAGGCACTAAGGGTAATTTCTCTATTCTCACAACTGTACATCTATATCTAATGATTATGTATATATATATATATATATATATATATATATATATATATATATATATATATATATATATGTGGTCCTGGTTTGGTAACAAAACAGGCTGGCTTTGGAGGTGGAGCATGTGGCTTTCTCCCTCTCTAAACCCAAGCATATTGGTAAATAAAACTTTAAAAACTCTGTCTCACATCAGAAAAGCCACCTGAAGTGGGACAGAAAATAGATGAAATATATAGGGACCAATCTTATCTCATTTTTATTTTAAATTTTGAATCTTATTCCTTTCTGCATTTTTTACTCTCTTACTTTAGAAATCTTTTCTGCACACAATATTCTCTCATGGTTCAATATCTCCAGTTGATAATATCCATTGGATCCTTCACTATTAAAAACAATTTCTCCTAACAGCACTCTACAAGGCATCCTGAAGGAAGATGGGGCTCCCACCGAAAACGAACACACAAACAAACAAACAAAAACACATTGAGACAGAGTAAGAAGGAACCTGCTGTATGTCACTCAGTGATCACTTTTGAGGTATAGACCAATCAGGACAGTCGTAAGATAGTTTCTTATCATATCTTTAACAAATATTTCAGAAGAACTCAGTACAATGAGAATGGTTTTAGACATTTGTGGAATGGTTTTATATATATATATATATATATATATATATATATATATGTTTACAGTTACTTCATTAGGACTTAACCATTGTTTAATTTACAGGACCCCACAGAGATACCGTCACCCACATACCAGCATGAAGCAACTCAATGAAAGAACTACGTCCCTTTCCCGATAAGTTGGTCATCCAAGGGAGGGTTATGGTCAATTAGCATTTTGGTATGATGGTTTTAAGTTAATCTTGGGTAGAAGATAGAATGATATTATTAAAATAAAAGAAAGAAAAGGGAATAGATAGATCATTATACTTGCAAACAACTATTAACCAAAGGATGAATGGAAAATGAATTGACATGGTACAAATGTTTGTATATTGATACAAATGGGAAAACAATCTATATGTTTGATTTGGATAATATGTATATTGATACAAAGTTGAGCATGGTACGAATGTTTGTATATTGACACAAATGGGAAATTAATCTATATGTCTGATTGGGATAATATATTGATGCAAAGTTGAATGTTTAATTGCCCTATTTTGCACGTGTCTACCTCTGTCTAAAGTATTTTGCACATTGATGTGTATTAAGTGCCTTGTCATTTCCATAATGCAATTTCTACCTCTAATTATTTATGATAGTCATAACATTTGTTGTACTATACACACAAGTTGTTTTATATAAATCTGTTTAGATATATTTTTATATATAATGATATATAGTTAGGATATTGTTGTCATTTGGTACAAAATGTGTATTTTGGTCAGTTTTCCTAAGATTGTTATATTTGAAATTATTTGAAAGAGCTGTACACTCATTTTGGAATGCTTATTTTTACAATGTTAACCTCATTTTCTTGGTTGATTGGGATTGCAGATTATGGTTACTCAGATTTATGACCTAACAATCAGGATACTCAGGCTTTTCAGAAACTTGTCAGAATATAGCAAATAGATAGGCATCTTCAACCACTTCATAGACCAAGAGAATATGGCATTCAAGATTTTGTTATCTCAAATTTGGCCTTCAGAGACATGACAACTCCTGGCATCACCGTTCCTTTCTCAAGGTGGTGTTGAGCATCACAGACATCTTGCAAAGAGATTGTCTAGTTTGGCAAATAATGGCCTGAAGGGCAAAGGACTACACTTGGCCCGACTGCTGTCAGCACACACTGTCTGAAATGGACGAGCAGGATGAGGGATAGAGACTGCTGAAGCCTGCCTAGCCAGGAAAAGACGGTCCTACCAAAAATACCCTGCTTCTATGGAGATTTGTCAGATATCCTAGGCCAGTAGCCACAGAGATGGATGCTCCCGTTGTACCAAGAAGTGGTGGATGACTGCCCAGGTAGTTAACTGTTGTGTCCTCTCCTAAATTCTGAAAGTTACTTCATGATTCCAACTTTAGGTATATATTTTCCTTCTCAGGTCTTGACGGTGTTGAAGATTAGATAGTTGAGGTTGTTATTACTTCACACTCAAGTCTTAGAACTCTATTGTTCAAGATAAACAGCCTTAAAGCAATCCCTGTGCATTTTCTTGTATCAATATTTTAGATATTAAATTGCACTTTGTAGTTGTTATTTGTTAGTGGTAGTCTGACCTCACTTATGTTAGTACCTTCCTCTTTCCCAGACACTGTCTTATGATGATCCCTATAGTATGTAGTTTTATACCTAGTTTAGAAACTTCCTATTTAGACAAAACGGAGAGATGTAGCAGGAAATCAGGACAACAGATCGCAGAAGCTGAGGGAGAGGGGCGTGGTTGCTGAGAACGGGATTTGAACGACACCTGGAGAGAGACAGGCCACAGGCGCAGGGTAGGCGGTCTCTCGTGCAGAGAGCTGGTAAAGGGGCGGGACTTCTGGTATGTGGCGGCGAGGCTGCGGGTCGGCAGGGTGGCTTGGCCCATTGCTAAAACCTCTATTTTGTAAGTGATTCTAACAAAATAAACCTCCTTTAAAACATACCTCTTGGTGTTGGGTTTTTACCGTGATACTGGGGGTGTGTTGTTTTGTCCTCCTTTTCATTTCTGATTTTGTTGATTTGGATAACCTCTCTGTGCTTTTTGGTAAATTTGGATAACAGTTTATCTCTCTTGTTGACTTTCTCAAAGAACCAACTCTTTGATTCATTGATTCTTTATATTGCTCTCTTTATTTCAATTGTATTGATTTCAGCTCTAAGTTTGATTATTTTCTGCCATCTACTCCTTATAGGTGAGTGTGTTTCTAATTGTTCTAAGGCTTTTAGCTGTGCTGTTATTTCTCTACTGTGGCAATTCTTTAGGTTTTTTCATACAGGCATCTTGTGCTATGAATTTTCCCATTACGACTGCTTTCATTGTGTCCCACAAGATTGGATACCTTGTGGATTTATTTTCATTAAATTCTAGGAATACTTTGATTTCTTTATTAATTTCTTCCTTGACCCAGAGGTGGTTCATCTGAGTGATGTTTAGTTTCCATAGTTGGTAAGCTTTCTGTGAATTTTGATGTTGCTGAACTCTACCTATAGGCCCTGGTGGTCCGATATGATACACAGGATTACTTTCATTTTATTGTATCTATTAACATTTGCTTTATGGCCAATTATATAGTCAATTTTGGAGAAAGTTCCATGAGTTGCTGAGGAATATGTATATTTCTTTGTGTTTGAGTGGAAGCTTCTGTAAATATCTATTAAGTCCATTTGCATCGTAACCTCTGTTAGACTCATTATTTCTCTGTTGAGTATCTGTCTGGTTGACCTATCCAAGGGTGAAAGTGGGATATTGAAGTCTCCCACTATTTTGGTGTGAGAAATGATGTAGTATTTGACCTTTAGTCGTGTTTCTTTTACATAGATATTTGCCTTTGTATTAGGGGCAGAAATATTCAGGATTGAAATCTCTTCTTGACCAATTTTTTCGGAGATGTATAAGTAATGTCCATCCTGGTCTCTTTTAATTAATTTTAGTTTGTAGTCTACTTTGTGAGATATTAGGATGACAACACCAGCTGGTGTGTTAGGGCCATTTGATTGAAAAATCTTTTTCCAACTCTTTACTCAGCCTGTGTCTGTTTTTAAGGTTGAGGTACATTTCTTGTATGTAGCAAAAAGATGGCTTCTGTTTTTGTATCCATCATGTTAGTGTGTGTCTTTTTATAGGTGGATTGAGTCCATTGATATTAAGGCAAATTACTTACCACTGATTGATATTTCCTATTTTTTTTGGTGGTATTTTGTATGTCCTTTTTGTCTCTGGGGTTTTCTTTTGTGGGATTATCAATTGTTTGTGGATTCATGGGTGTATCTGGGCTTCTTATTTTGGAGTTTACCCTCTAATGCTTTCTGAAGGGCTGGATTTGTACATAGTTTTTTTTATTAGAATAAAGTTATATTTTTTATCTATGTATACCCTTGCTTAATCTCCCATTAAAGATTAAATTTATAATTTAATAAATTATTTATTAAATAATTTATAAATAAATTCTCCCTCCAGCCCTTTCCAGTCAGTTTTTCTTCTCCCCATCACTTTATCTCCTCCCCAGCAAGAGAAGGAGGTCCCAAACTTAGTTCAGCATCCACTCCTTGCAGATCTGCTCTTCTCATCTCAACATCAAGACTGGTCATGTGTTTCTCTGGAGGGAGTGGGATCCAAGGTGATGGTCCAAGTTGTTTCAGATCCCAAGCCATTCAGTGGTTTTAGTTTGAAGCTTGGACATGCTTTTTTTTTTTTTTTTTTTTGCTTTTTTTTAGAGTCCACTAATGTGTTATTATATCCCTGGCTCATCTTTCTGGGCTTGGGATATTTTACTCAGGAGGATACTTTCCAAATCAATCCATTTGCCTGAAAATGTTAGGATATCATTTTTCTTACTGCTGAGTAGTACTCTATTGTGTAGATATAACACAGTTTCTTAATCCATTTTTCATTTGAGGGGCATCTAGCTTGTTTCTAGATTCTTGCTATTACAAAAAATGCTGCTATGAACATAATTCATCTTATGCCTTTGGAGTGGGAGTATGCATCTTTAGGGTATAAGCCCAGTAGTGATATTGCTGGATCCTTGAAGAGATTTATTTCCAGTTTTCTGAGAAACTACCATCCTGCATTTCAGAGTGGCTGAAAATTGTATTGTTTAAGTCTGATTTTGTCATGAAATATCTTGTTTACTCCAATGATGTTAATTGATAGATTTGCTGGGTATAGTAATCTAGGTTGGTAACCATGCTCTTTTAGTGTCTGTATAACTTATGACCATGACCTTCTTGCTTTCATTGTTTGCATTGAATAATCAGATGTTATTCTCATGGGCCAGCCTTTTTAGATAAGTTTACCTTTTTCTTCTGTAGCTCCTAAAAGTTTTTCTTTTTTCTGTATGATTTGTGGCTTGATTGTTATGTGACAAGCTGATTATTTTGGGGCCAAATCTATTTGGTGTTCTGTATCTTTATAGGCACTTTCTTCTTTAAGTTGAAAAGGTTTTTTTCTATTATTTTATTGAATACATTATCTGTGCCTTTTAGCTGGTATTCTTCTCCTTCTTCTATTCCTATTATTCTCAGGTTAGGTCTTTTCATGGTGTCCCAAATTTCCTGAATGTTTTGTGTTATGACTTTTTTTGGTTTTAGTGTTTTCTTTGACTGATGTATCCATTTCCACTATTGATTCTTCCCCTCCAGTGATTCTCTCTTTTATCTTTTGGATTCTGTTCATTATGCCAGTATCTGTAGTTCCAGCTTTTTTCTTTAGATTTTCTATTTCCACTTTTGCCTTGTTTTTTGCCTTTTTTCATTGCTTCTATTTTAATTTTGCTTCCTGGAATGTTTCTTGTTTTTGTTTTTTTTTTGGTTTTCCTTTTCTTGGTTTTCTTTCAAGGATTTGTTCATCCTTTCCAATTATTTTATTTATATTTTCTTCTATTTCTTTAAGAAAATTTTTTTATGTCTTCTTTTAAAGCTTCAATAATCTTCATAAGGGTGTTTTTGCTGTTGTATCCTTCTGTTTCTTCTTCATTGCTCTGTTCAGGTCTTGTAGTTGTAGGACCACCAGTTTCTTCTGATGTTGCCTTGTTCTTTATATTGTTGTATGTATTCTTGCACTGGCATCTGTCCATGGCTTCTCTGGTTCACAATTAGTCACCTCCTAATCAGTTGTGGCTAGAGGGCTTGAGTGTTTCCTTTTTGTTATGTGCAAGGGGTCTGTTTGATCTCTGGCTTTACCATGGACATGGGTCTGAGTTTCAAAGGCCACAAGAGGTCTCATCTTTTAAGGGTTACTGGATAAGTCCCCTGACAGCTAATGCCAAGGCCTGTCTGCTGGCAAGAGTCTGAAATCCATGTGGTAGCTTAAAATTGTGACTCCATTTCCAGAATATCTGACATCCACAAACAGACATGTAGGCAAAACAACAATGTACATAAAATATAAATAAAATTTTAGATGTTTCTAATCATCTTTAAAAATGTAGACAAAAATTATGTAAGATTACCTACAAATAGTATTATTAAGGTAGTTCATAATAGACTTGCAACCTAAACATACATGCTATAAAATGTTCCTAAAGCAAAAGACACATGAATTACCACACTTTTTTTGAGTTTCTAATCATGATATTTTCTAAAGAAAGTGCCACAGTGCAATCACTTCAGTGGGGAAGACACAAGGCATTGGAGCATGATAAATAATGATCAAGATTTTCTGCAACTAAAGGTGTTTACTATAATAGAAACACTTTTCTTACTTCTGTCAGATGGCCAAAAGTGGGTTTTGCTGTTTGAATCATTAGTTCTTTGGTCACTGGGTCCAATGCTATAAAAAAATGAGAAAGATATTATTAAAAATGATTTTTAAAAAATATGAAAAAATGACTTATTTACCCCATATTAATATATAAGATAAAAAGCAAATTTAGATTCTTTAATAATAAAATTGATTTATTGATTTATTCCAAATCACATTCACAGAAATCCACATCCTCTTGCAGAACTGGAGCCTAATGATTTGGCCTAATTGCCATAGTACACACATGCATAATGAAAATATTATTTCTGACCTACTCTTAAAACCATTACTGCCATTAAAGAGCATTAAAAAATTATTCTTTAAAAGTATTCTGTGTTCATAAGATATATGTAGGTGAGCTAAATTAAGAAGAGACATATAATTTCTCTTTCAAATGTGTGGCTGTAGAATAGCAAAGGAAAATTTTTTATAATTATATAACAGACAGATAGAATGTACTGCATGTGGAAGTTAAAAGAAAATATGCTTTTAGACATTTTGGAACATCTAGATTGTAAAACATAGAAGCACTCCAGCATGGCCAGCTACTCTCTATGGTTCAGACTTAACATAAAACATGTGAAAGGTATCAAAAAACAAATGTATTCTGATTCAGTCACAAGGCAAAGAACTGCCTCTTTGAAACCTGATGAAACTGACCAGTCATTATTTTTAAAGACGGGGGAGAGGGGAAGGTCTGTTCTGAAGACAGAAGAGAAAAGGGCCTCAGAAATTCATAAATGAAATAAAAAATGACCAAAAAGCATAAAGGCAAAGATGTGCAACACTCTGATTAGTAAACCTAGGATGAGTATGTTGGCTAACATTGGTAGCATGGCCATGGCAAGAGGATTTTCTATGAGTTCAAGGCAGGCTGAGCCATATTTGTCTCAAGCGGGGAAGGAAGGTATATCAAGATCATAATAGAGAAAATCACAGAGACAGCTAGCTGACTTGAGCTAGAGGTGTTGGTACCCATGTTGAGAGACACCACCCACAAACCACCAGGGAGCTGAACTCGATGCAAATGTATGAGAGTTTTTATTTTTATAAACAGGTTCCAAATGAACCCAGGTCAATACCCTTTGGTCCCAGTGGAGGGTTATCTGGGCTGAGTCCCGAGGTAAAGGATATTTTAAAGAAAAGTCTCCATAAGTAGGTTGCTGCACATCTTGGCGTTTCAGGATTGGGCAAAGGGGCTTCGGGTACAGTAGCCTTTAAATAAACTTTCTGGTGCAAACCCAAGCTGTGAATCTGCTGGCTGAACTTTAGTTGCAAATTTAACTTTTGAATCTATTGGCTGTCAGGTTCACTCCCAGACCTGGGCTGGCCTCAGGCACTAAAGGCTTCTTTTCTGAAACAAAGCTTTGTAAGGAGAAATCCACGCCTTCACAATAGGAGCTCACTAACTCTGGACTGACTGCTAGGGATCCTGCACAGGAGAGAACTAGACCCTTTGAATAGGGGTGACAGTTGTGTGGCTTAATCTGTTTGAAGAGGCCCTGAGAGTGAGTGGGACCACAACTTATCCCTAATGGATGAACTAGCTTTTTGGAGCCCATTCCCTCTGATGAGATTCCTTGCTCAGATCGGACGCATGGAAGAGGGACTTAGTCCTGCCTCAGTTTGGTTTGCCAGATTTGTTGACTCTCAAAAGGAGGTGGCTCTACCTCTCAAAGGAGTGGATAGGAATGGGAAGTGGGGAGATAAGGGTGTGAGGTGAGAAGCTGGAGAAGAGGAGGAAGAAAAAAGTAGGAATGGTATGTAAAATAAAAAAAAATTAAAAAGAAAAGAATTTGTCTCAAAAGAAAAAAGCAAAGAAGTAAGCAGCAAAAGAGATTAGTAGCAAGCATGTAAATGGGGAGTGGGATCGGAATACCCCACTCGGAATACCTCAGCTCCTTGGTAAGCCACTTACAAAACAGAAGCCAGGCAAATAAAGGGTAGGAATTCTCCTAAAGTTCAAAATCCAGTGACTGTATCCACACTGGAGAGGAACTGTATTATGATTTACACAGTAGTGGCTGGACTCCTCATAGAGGAAAACACCTATTTTCAGGATTTCAGTTTAGTGAGGGAGGAGTTTGTTTGTTTGTTTGTTTGGGGGGGTTTCTTTTTTCTTTTTAATTTTTATTATTCTTATCTCATCCTCACATCCCCTACTGCAGCTTACAGCTTCCCCTCCACTGTGACTCCTCCAAGCATCTCTCACGTACTTTTCCTCTTCCCAGATTCCCCTAAGGTCTCAAAAAAGTAAGTCTCCCAACAGGGCACAAAAAGATATTATAAGCTATAAGGCCAGCCACAAACTAGCACATCAAGACTAGGTAAGATGTTTTTATAAGGAGTATTCAAACTATTGAGTCAAATTTTTCTTTTTTCTTTTGGGTTCTTTTCCTTCTCTTTTTCTTTTCTAACGCTGATGTATTAGATTTTATTTGATCTTATTATAGTTTATTATATTTATTAATAAAATAGAAGCCTGTCTGTTTTCTAATGAGAAACAGAAAGAGAGTGGATCTGTGTGGAAAGGAAGGAGATTTAAAGAGTACAGGGCGTAGAAACCATAATCAGGATATATTGTGCGAGAAAAAACAGCCAACTTCTTTCTGGGCATCACTGAGGATTGCTATAATATTGAGTAAATAGGCAACTATCCAATGAGATCCTCCAAACAAAATCAAAAGGCATCACCAAAATGGTAGATATAAAAAAAAACTAAACACATAAGCCAAGACATGTGTAAAGTAGAGCAATACAACTTCAGCAAAAGATCACATTTCCTCAATTATTGAACTCAAATATAGTCTCAGAAAATGAAAAATAATTACAATTTTAAAAGAATTACTGAATATACCTTTAAAAATATCTGGAGTGCTATATGGTTTGGGAACAGGTATAGGAGCTTCAGTTTGGTCTGCTATTTTCCAGAAATAAGAAAGAGGACAGGGAGGAAACTGAAAGTAACAGAAGGCTAGACATGACAACAAGGTTTGGTTCACGAAGGTATTGCAAAAATAAGGCCAGTTGTTGATCAGGTCAGAGAAAACAACCAAATTAAAATTGTATTTGTAAATCTTCTTTCTTTTATTTTAAATTCTTTAAATTTGACACTTCCTTCTACTCTGTTTTAATGTTGTATGACAGAGTTCTTGCTTCTTTCCCTTACCCTGCAATATTCCTTTGTTGACCTATAATTCCACATTTGCCTTACAGAGTTTTTTTTTTTTTTTAGACAGGGTCTCACTATATAACTCTGGCTCACTTGAGACTCACTATATAGACCAAGCTGGACTCAAGCTCAGTGTCTTCTGCCTGCTTCTGTAGAAATTACACAGATATAATATCATGCCCATTTTCTACAAAAATTTTAAGTCCATATCATATTGTTTGGTATTTTTTCTATTTGTGTTTTTATGATC
Organism: Sigmodon hispidus; assembly: GCA_004025045.1. NCBI lineage: Eukaryota > Metazoa > Chordata > Mammalia > Rodentia > Cricetidae > Sigmodon > Sigmodon hispidus. Next base: position 13,494 of record PVIH01002880.1, read on the forward strand.
ATTAATAATTCAGTGGCTTCTAATCAAATGTATGTATATTTCTCTATCTTGTATGAGTTTTCTATGGTCGTTGTCACAGCCAACTTCTCTCTGGGTAGCACCGAGGATTGCTGTAATATTGAGTAAATGGATCCAATGAGATCCCCCAAACAAAATCAGAAGACATCACCAAAATGGCAGATATAAAAACCTCAACACATAAACCAAGACATGTGTAAAGTAAAGCAATACAACTTCACCAAAAGATCATAATTCCTCAATTATTGAACTCAAATATACTCTCAGAAATCAAATGCCAGAAGTTTGCAAAAAAAAAAAAAAACTTTCTGATAACAAATGATCAATGTAATTTAAAAGGGGTAGGAATCCTACAGAACAAAAGAATTGGTCTTATTCTGCTTTGGGACCAGAATTATATTAAGTGTATGAACATCCTTCATCTGCTCTACCCATCTAGGATACAGCACAGTGTCTCATAAAGTGTTCAGTATTGTGCTAGACTTTAATGGCCTGTCTCCTGATATCACTGTGGCTATGAAATGATATTCACAAAAAAACACAAAAGGAGAAAATCCATCACCAGGAAACAGACATAGAAATAAGAGTTCTGGAGTTAGAAAGTAGGCAAGGGAATTAAGGAAAGGAGGGTATCCTGTAGAAATGTTGTATAAGGCACAAGGAAATGGTGAGAAATTAAACTGTAGCAAGGTAATGTATTATGAAAATTTGGGTTGTATGAACATGTAGGTGAAAGAGTGAATATATTGAAAATAAATGGCAGATAGAAATGTTAACATACTAAAAAAGGAGAGGTAGGAATAAAATTTGAATTTAACATAGGGTCTAGGGAAAAAAGTCAGAATTATGAGGGAAAAATTACCAATAAGAATTAAAAAGAAAAAATGTATTTAAAAACTTAGTAACAGAAAAATTCATAAAAATATTGATGCTTTTAAAAACCTATAGAAGTTTTAAAACCAATAAATTCAATTAAATTTCAAAATCCACAGTGAACAGAATCACAATTTTTTCGAACAGAAGGAAGAATTAAAAAAGATTGAGGGTTGAAATATATTTCATTCAAATAACAAGTAATAAAATAAACACAACCACAAACAGTAATAAATTAGAAATGCAACTACGAAATAAACCTAAAAATCTCAGTAAAGAAGGAGCTGACATAAAAAGAATCTCTATAAGGATATTTTGAATATTTCCCAATCTAGAAAAAGAAATTAAGATTCAAATATAAGATAAACTTAGAACACCAACAAGAATCCATCCCCATGGCATAGTATACTGATGATCTCAAAATATAAAGAAAATAAGTAATATTAATAGCTACAAAATAAAAACCATCGATTTTCCTATGAATATGAAAAGGGCAGTGTTATAAATTAGATCATCATATCTGCTCTCAAATTATATTATGTAGCAACAGTGATAAGAGACAGTCTGAAACTGACACAAGGAAAAATCTTGCAGACTACTGGAATAGAATAAAGGACCCATAATTGCACATAGCTATACTCAAATAATTTTTGACAGAACTATCACAATCACACATGGAAGAAAAAAACCCACTTGACCAAGTGCTGTTAAGAATATTAGATTTTAACTATAGAAAAGTTGGAAAATATACCCCTATCTTCCTGCATAAAGATGAAGTAAAAGTGATCAAAAACTTTACTGTTAGTCTGCTTACTTTGAAACTGCTAAAACAGAGGGAAAATAGTTCAAGATCAGGACATAGGTAGGGAGTTTTTAAAAGGGACCCCAGTCACATGACAAATCATCCCAGGAATTGATACATAATTTTTTTCCTTCTTTATTTTATATTTATCAAAAAACAGTTACATAAATTTAAAATGAGGAAAAATTAACAATAACTATAAAGAGGATAAGAGTCATAAGCATGGTTTGTCAACGGTGGTAATTTTTATATAATTAAACTCCTACCTTACAACAAAGAAACTAGTTATTGAAGTCAGAAGATAAACTACAGAAAAAAAATTCTACAAACTGTAAGATATCTAATTAATATTTAGAAAACAAGTAATTATAAAGGTAAAAACAACAAAAAGAATAAGTCATCTAAATAATAAATATGCTAATGAATGTATTGTTTTTAAATGTAAAAATGGTTGATAAATAATGAAAAAAGTTTTCTTTAGCCTTGGACATCAGAAAATACATATTCACACTGTTATCTCACCTCAGTCAAGATAACTATCATCAATAACAACAAAAAACAAGCAAATGTTTGTAGCAATATAGAAAGAAACTAATCCTGATGTACTGCTGGTGACATCACTATGGGAATTAGCATTAAAGTTTTTCAAGAAAAAAAAAAAAAGCATTGTTAGAACTATTATGCCACCCAGATACACCACTATTTATTAAATAAAGAATATATTAAAACCAGAAACAAATGTCTGAGGTAACTATTTAACATTCTCCCAGCATCCCTCAGTCCATATCTTTTTATAAACTTCAGAATTATTTTCTTTTACACACCCTTCACTGTTTCCCCTCAACTCCCCCACACTCCATCCACTCATCCAAGGTGGTAAGTCCTCCCTTGAGAAGTCAACATAGACAACTTGAGGCAGGGACTCAATCCATTCTTCTTGTATTACAATCGAGCAATGATGCCACCAAAGGAACTGGGCTCTAAAGAGCCATTTCATGTATTGGTCTTAATTCCTGGTCCCATAACCAAGGAGCCAACTAACAGATAGACCTACACATCTGTCACCCTCGTTCAGTGTGCCTAGTTTGGTCCAATGCAGACTCTCTACCTGTTAACCTAGAGTCTATGAGCTGCCATTAACTTAGGTCAGCTGTCTCTGTCTTTTCCATCTTGCTGTAAAGGGAGAACCAACTAGTTTATTTTTAAAAAAAAAATTCATTAGAGAGTTTAATAAATCTAGATGCTCATCAGCAGATTAACTGATAAGGAAAGGAAGTACATACAAAAATGAAACATTACATTTAACCATAAAAATTAAAGTCATGACATTTTCATTAAAATAAATGAAACTTAAAATTACTCCCTCCATAAAACTCAACTAGTAAAATGTTTGCATTGAAAACATTAAGAATTGAGATCAATCCCCAGAATAACTTTTTAAAAAAACTGGGAGTGTTGAATTATGGAGATCAAATGATCCCTGACAAGTCAGGTTATCTGATGAGTTCAATAGCAATGTAACATTTTTGTCCCAAAAGATAATGTAGAGAGTCCTAGAAATTGATAGATGAAATTATCCTCTGGCTATCACATACATATGTACATGTAGCTATACAACATATGAGCATACACATGCATGTACACACATAATATACATATATACTTTTACAAAAATATAATATTCAGAAAAAAATATTGCATGTTTTCTCTCATATATTGAATTTAAATTTTAAATCATACATTTAAATATATATACATTTATGTATATATACACACATATATGTATATATATATGTGCATGCTTTGTCTGGTGTATAGATCACTTACATACTCAAATAGTCATCATACATCTAACATACAAAACAAAGACAGATGAGAAAAACAAACACTGTATCTTTGCTCCTATACATAAAATTAGATTTCAAATTATAAATGTATATATATATACATATATATGTAAAACTGTTTGTTTGTGTATATGCATACATATTTACATGCATATATTTGTGTTGTGCACATGTCATGAAACTAAAATGTGAAAAACAAGCTTAGGTTTGGTAAGCTTAACAAAATGGATTATGCACAAATTACTGTTATGGGTAGAAGTGAAACCAACCAGTGGAATGTTTGTGCTAGGACAAGTGAGCATAGAGAAAAGGAGTGCATCAATACAAGTCATTATGATGTATTATGAAAATGTGAAAATGAAACCTATTATTTGCATGCAAATTAAAAAATTTTATTAAAAAAATAAGAGATTAAGGACTGTATAAGGATTCTGATGGCATCTCAATCAATAAACAAAAATAAACTAGAATTGTCACAGGTATCCTTGAATAAGTTATTCTTACATTATGCCATTAATAATCTCAGTATTTAATTAATTCCTCTTGAACAAAAATATTCTATGAGTATAAATATGGGATAAAATTAAGATCCTATAATTAATTCACAAACCATTCATTTAATAATTAATATCTCATCACTTTTCTCTCTAGATTTAAACAATCTTCATATCCATTCTGCTTCAGTATTCAATATATAATGAATTCACTAGTATGAAGGTAAAGTATCAAAAATTATGGTAAAACTTCAGTGTATACTATGTATCAATTAATCTCACCAATCTTAAAGTTTTTTATCAATATTCAAAAATTTTATGATGAAATTTATGTTTAAAACTAAATTTTGCTTTATAAAATTGCAAAAGGACAACTTATTCAGTGGTTGTATTAGCTCCTCTTCTTGTCGCTGTGGCCTGCCTTGACACAAACCAAAAAAGCAATGATTTCTTCTGGCTTACAGTTTAAAGTGTCAAACCTTCATTGTGGGTCAGACATTGTAGCAAGTGGATGCATGTTGGCAGGAGCAAGAGGAAAATGTGAGCAGGAAGTGGTGTTGGGCTATAAAGCCACTAGGCAATACCCCAAGGGACTGACTTCCTTTAGTGAAGTTCTACAACCTAAATATTTTCTCCCTTCAAATCATTGTCACATATTTGGCATCAAGTATTCACACGTGTGCCTAATAGGGACACATAAGTTGTAATGTTCATGCCAGGAAAACTGCAATCAGGAACCACTGAAGACTGATAATATATAAGTATTGAACGAACGACAAGAACAACAAAGTTAGAGACTCTTGGGTCATGGCCTAATGGAAATTGAATATGAAAAACACCAAAAGCTAAGACTGCTAGCTCTCTGAATTGGAAATTCTGATCCCAGTATATCTGTCCACATTTCTTCGCCTGCTCTCCTTCATTCTTCCTGTACTTTTCTATGCCATTTAATATGACATTCCAAAGTATGATCTTATACAATGTTGTAATTCAGAAAATTATCAGCAGTCTCTTTATTAGGAATGATGGTAGCTTTGTCCATACCAATAAAACTGTTCATATCAGTGTAGAGGCATAGACTTAGACCAATTATCTTTGAATGAACTCTACGAAATGTTAAAAGTGAAGAAGTAAAGTATTTTTCAAATAAGAAATGAGTGGGGATAATTCAGATTTGGTCCTGAGTATTAAATCTCTAAATGTCATCCTACAGTATTCTTGTTGTTTCATGTAATATCACAGGATTTTGAAACTTAGTCAATTATTTCACCACACATTGTGTTTAACCTTTCCACAATTTGACAATATTAACTTGGCCTCTCAGGAAAACCAAAGATTTTATTCATAAAATGTCAAACTGAATGAAATAAAGTAGTTAAAATAGATAATTCAGGATAATTAAGATACTTCTTTGCTATTGTTAACATGAGACAACTAGATTTATGTGAAGTTTGTAATATCATCTCTCATCATAAAGGCTACCAATATTATACTCATTGTTTCTTATATGCCAACTTTCCAAAGTTTATATCACAATGTTGCACTTAAAAACTTAGAAAATAAGATAAACTATATCAGGAAAATGTCTTCAAATTAAGATAAAAATTCCATTTGTAGGATACCAGATTAACATAACATTTAAATATCTCATATTTAGACTTCATTTAATTCTAGCAGAATTCAAAAAAATACAGAAGTCAGAGTGTAAAGAACATATTTTTATACTACACTTGAAACTGACAAGTAAGATTTTCACTCCTTTCTAACATTTAACAGGCAGAGATGGGTGCAGAAATGCCAAGTGATTCCATTTCAGTAATTATGGTAGTCGTGAAAGAATTATTGTTTCCTCTCCTTTGTAGTCTCAGAATGTCCTGAGGAGGAACAGCTGGAAAAGTAATGTCAAATTGTTCTGCAGGACATAATTCAAAGGGCCCTGCTGTTAGCTGATTTCCCCAAAGAAGTATGCCCTCAAGAGTTGACAGATTTTCATGAGCATGTGTATGTGGTGCTCTAAAGCTCACTGACTGTGAAAGAAATGGCCTATATCTAAGTTCAGTCTACAAAATAGTAATAGTTTTCTGGGAAGAGATATGTGATGGTTCTCTTTTATATTAAAACTGCAGTGCAGTGTATGGATTTTGGTTATTAAAATAATCTTACATTTTTGTAATGAGATTAATAGACTATAGACTATCACACACACACACACACACAGAGAGAGAGAGAGAGAGAGAGAGAGAGAGAGAGAGAGAGAGAGAGAGAGAGAGAATGCCAGCTAATGTGGTGCTACATTCATGCATCTGTGACTGGATTTGAGAATGACCAATAAATTTTCACTTTCTGCCTTGTAAAGTAGGAGTGGAAGATGTATAGTTTATAGCACAGGAAACAACCTCTTGTCTATATAAGAGTTTATGCTTGATTTATTTATGTTGTTTTTAAATGGTTTGTAAAACTCATGATGTAAAACCAGGGAGTATGGTAAGAGTATTTTAAATTATATATTCATTTGTTTTAATGAGCTACTATTCACACTTCTATTTCATTTGTAATTTTTATGGTGTTTATTTTTCTATAAATTTGTTCATTTTAAATAAATATTTAAGCTAATTGGCATGAATAATTATTTTAGTATGTTTGGTTTCTAAAGGACACCATCTCTATGCTTTTATTCTTCTCTTGTAAAAAAAAATAAACCATCCACCTTGAGACTTCTTGCTCTTTAGGGGATGGAGATGGGGGGATGGGAAGGAGGAGGCTGAAGGCTAACTGGGAGGAATTAGGAGGGGAAAGGGTGGAGAAGTAAGGGGATACATGGATAAAAAGACTATTTTATATATAATAAAAATGCCATTTCTTGTTTCCTGTATAAGTTGCCTTTAGAGTCATATCAACATTTATCTTGTGATTGCAATTACCTTGTGATTTTGATAGCAATTTCTGCTATCAAATCATAAATTCATACTTTAAATTATGTTTTGCTAATTTTGCTATCATTTTGTAAATTGCAACTCATTTTCTTTTTATCCATATTTTATTGAGAATAGATTATTTTCTCATACAATATATCCTATTACACTCCCCGTACATTCTATTCCTCCCAGTTCCCACTATTCTGATCCAGCTCTACTTTTTTTTTCTCTCATTAGAAAAGAGCAAGCTTCTAAGGGATAACAATCAAACATGACAAATAAATAGAGTAGGATGAAACAAGAAAAATATCAACAAAGCAGCCCAAAAAAAAGAGATCACAAGAGAAGGTATAGGAATCAGAGACTCATTCTCTAATTCAGGAGGCCCATAAAACTTCTAAGCTGAAAGTATAATATGTATGCAGAGGACCTAGTGCAGACCAGTGTAGACCCTGTGCTTGCTGCTTCAGTGTCTGTGAGTTCATGTGAGTAGCTCATTTGATTGAGAGGGGCTTGTTGTCTTGGTGTCCCCTATCACATCTGACTCATACACTCTCTGTCTTCTTTTCCTTGCTTTGCTGAGCTCTCAGGATTGAGATTTGATGGACACATCCTGTTTAGAGCCCTATTTCTCAGTCTTTTCCTATAACTCTTTTCTAATATCCTGAAGCTGGTTATAGGCCTATTTCATTCATTCCTTCTATTTTACCATTTCTACAATTCTCCATAAACATAATGAGACTTACTAGAATCAATGAGTTTTGATATACAATCAGAATGTTCTAATACGTGTAAATTCTTTACCATTTCCATTAAGATGTTCTTAATCCATGAGCCCTTCAAAATGATTTTTCTTAGTTTTAATATAATTGGAGGTTTCTGTTATTGTTGTTGTTATCTGTTTATTTCTGGATTAACTGCAGAACATATTCTTTTATTTTTATTTTTTTTAGAACATATTCTTTTAACTACATCCCCTGACATATGATGAAATGTGATAACCCAATAATACTGGTTCAACCTTAGAACATTTTCTTCAATTTTACATATGACTATTGATTTTTTTATGAGGGGCTTTTTTAGTCAGGATTTTTTTTCTGTGTAGCCCAGGCTTTCCTTTGTAGACAAGGCTGGCCTCAGACTCACAGATATCCCCTTGTATCTGCTTGGAATTAAAGTCACGTGTCATCCCCCCTCAATCAATATTTAATATAATTTGTGTTCCAGGAAACTCATTCACTTGAAATGTACAATTTGGTGGGGTCTAGAAATTCACAAAATTAACTAACCATCGTGAGTTCTAGTATATTTGTATATGTAAAAACAATGTATCTTCTAACAGTTTCTATTTCTGGTATTATCCACCTTAGTAAGCACTCACATACATTGTTTTTACAAATTTTAGTATTTTGTACATTTCATAACATAATACAATTTGTAACTTTTGCATACAAAATTTTAACCTAAAACTTTGGCATAAATTTCAAGCTTTGTTGACTAAGCTTACAGAATTAATACTTCACTAATTTTCATGGCTGAATAAATTATATTTTAGGTATTGTATTTCTTTATTCTTTCATTAGTGCATTGACATTTAGTTGTTCATTTGAAAGTATTAAGTATAATACATTGGTATAATGGCTTTGAACATGCAAAGTGATATGTAGACATTATTTCAATCTGTTTTACATATATGGGGACAGAATTGCAGAGTCCCTAGGAAACTTGTCATTTTCTTTTTGAGAATTTCCAAAGTTCTTTCCATACACTTCCTCATTTTACATTATTACCACTTGTGTTTATAGTTTCTATGCCCCTCAGGTGCTGTCTGATTTACTATAATCCCCAATTTAAAATTTTCCCCTTTAAAATGAAATAATATTCTAATAAAACCATGTATTTTTTAATAGACATAAATCAATAGTTAACAGCACTGACTACTCTTCCAGTGGATCACCATTCAGTTCCAAACACCCACAAGTGTCTATAAATCTAGCTCTAATGGATTCAATTACCCTTTTCTGATCTTTGTGGACACTTGCACAAACAGAGTACACACATTTGTGTATGCATGTGCACATACACACACACACACAAACTATATTTGTTTTAAAGGGCTTTATTTTTATGTATATGTATGTGCATGTACACCTACGTGTGGATGTTCCCATTCCCATGTTGCCCAGGGACAAAGAAGGCATCAGATTCTCCCAAGCTGAGTTTTAAGCAGCAGTGACCTGTCAAATGTGAATACTGGAAATTGAACATGAGTCCTCTAAAAACGCAGTCTGGACTCTTAACCTCCTACCCTTTTCTCCAGACCTATGGCATTAGTATAAAACATGGTAAAAGAAATACATAATTTCTTTAGGTAAAAGTTAGTTTTATTAATAAAAATAACATATCTCTAGATACTAGGCTCACATAACTTTTATAATTTAGGGAAGTTTCTTCTATTCCGTGAGTAGTATTCTTTGGTTTCTCTGTTTTTAAGAATGTATTTTGAAACACATTTTTAAAGCCCAGAGTGGTAGTGTAAGCCTTTAATCTTAGTACATGGCAGGCAGAGGGTGGTGGACCTCTGTGTGTTTGAGGTCAGTAGTGAGTTCAGGACAATCAGACCTATGCAAACAACAACAAAACAGACAAACAAAAAAAGAAACACAATATAAATTTTACATCATTTGATGTATCCTTAGTTTATTTGTTCTCTGATTTTTAGTATCTAGAAGTCATCTCAAAAGTACAACATGAACTTCTAAACCCAAACTTCTAAGAGCATTATAACTTTAGGCATAATGTTCAGAGTAATGGAGGGACACATGTTTTATTATAGGAAGCTGAGGCAAGAAGATCACAGATTCTCTAAGGCTTGTCTAGACTGTAAAGTGTGTTCAAGTTACTCTGGAAAACTATAAAACACAAACTCAAAAAATTAAAAGAGGACTATTGATGTAGCTAAGTGAAAAAAGTTTGCCTAGCTAACACTCATGAATCCACAGCTGACATCTCCTGAGAAAGAAGGGGAGGTCAGTAAATGTGTGAATGTGTTATTTGCTTTTTGAATCTTATTAAATCTCATAATTCCTACTTTTTTTAGCTAAGTACCACATAATAAAGACTATTCACCAAATTATGTCAAAAATGTGATTCTTCTTACTTTATTATATTTTAATATAGTTTTGAATTTCTGGATTCTTTATATTTTCTTTTTGCATATCAGTTTTAAGAACATTCTGCCAATGTGTACATACAAGAAATGGAAATTATGATAAAATTATGGCAAATCTGTAGTATGATTTAGGTAGTATTGTTGTTTCTTATACCAAAGTTTTCAATATTTTTGCAGCGGTACTTTATATTCTCATTTATTGTTAGCAAAACATATTTTAATTTAAATTTTAGCTCCATCATGTAGTATTAATAAAAGTACATTTTATGTTTTACACAATGTGGAATATTGTGTATTTTATGAGCTCATTTATTAGCTCTTGGGTATTCGTTGTAAAAATCATCAAAGAGCCTAAAACACAAGTATTCATATTGTGCATTCTAAAGAACTTATTTTTAAAAATATAGTTTATAACCAATTTGGGACTACTTTAAAGAGCCACTGTAGTGGGAAATCTGAAGCTACGCAAAAAAAAAAAAAAAACAAAAAAACAAAAAAAAAAAACGTGCTGGAGTGCTGAGCCAGGCAGAGTTGGTCGACTGGGGGAAACAATGAAAGAGCGCCACACCGGAAGTGGACGCGCATCACTGGACGAGTGACGTGGGAGGAAGGACCGGCCAGCCGGGACTGCTCTCGTTTCGCAGATCATTCCATGGATCGCTCCTGCTCTGCACATTTAGCATTGCTCCGGTTCTCCACGGTTGGGACTGCTCCTGCTCGCTGCTGTGTGGATCGTTTGTGCTCTCCAAGGTCCTGCTCTCTGCTTCTGCGTCCTTCTCCTACTTTTCTCCTTCTCCCCTGGAACAATCCCTGTTATGTAAGTAACTTTTAAATAAAAATCCTTAGTTAGCATATATTTCTTGGTGGGTTAGTACCGCGATAATTGGCGGCCCAATATGGTGCTGACTCGACGGAACCAGGCTGGGTTCTTCAGCCTTGGTTTCGGGACTTGCTCCCAGCCATGCACGGATCTGTGCTAGGAAACAAAGGCTGCACAAGGAATCCCTTCAGGCACCTTTACTGCCACTGCTGATCGCAATTGCAAAATCTGCTGGCCATAAGTCCTCATTACATCTGAGTAAGGTATTTTTTTTCTTTTTTTCTTTTCTTTCAAAATGTCTGACCAAATAAATGTTCAGAATTTTACCCATTTTTTCACAATGGTGATAGAGGATTATTTTTGGGATTATGCATTTGGAGGCTATCTCAACCCAGGAGCTGTTTTACTTTTTTGTATGATAAAATACTTTATACCTACCTACTTTAAAGGATCCCAGCATAGAGATTAACACATTCCCCATAGGGGGTGTGAGGCTAAGATGTGTGACATGGATGAGCATATTAAGACAATTAAGAAGCTCATTGTCTCCATAGAGGAGAGGTCTTCATTGATTAGAGAGGAATATAGAGCTTATATTGATGAAAAATTTAGGAAACTGGATCAGAAAGTACTAGAAAGTGTAGATGTGGGGAATGAGAGAATTTTCTCTATGAAATTGTTGGAGAGGTCATTTATAGAGGACTTTAAAACACTGGAAAAGACCATTACTGCTAGGTTACAAGACCATGAGGGTCATATGGAGATTTTAAAAAAGGATTTTGAGGCAATATCTGCTCAAGACAACCCAGAGCCCCCCTCTTAAAAGATGCTGCAGTAGGGAAGGTGTCCCACCTAGAGTGGTTACAATGAGGGGACTATTTCCTACTACTCCAACTCTATTCCCAATTGTGGCAGAGACTAAAAAACCACAATCACGTGGAAGGGCATCAGATAACGTGGGATATACTTATGAACCTATCCACATGAAGGATCTAAAAACAATAAAGGAAGCCATAGTGACATATGGCGTACAATTGTCTTTTGTGAAGCAATACATAAATTCATGGTCAGCACAGTATTGGGTAATTCCTGATGATTGGAAGAATTTGGCAACCGCAGTGTTGAATGATAGTCAAAGTATGCAGTGGAGGAATTGGTTTAGGGAAGAGGCTAAAGCCTTGGAATCTCGAGATCAAACTGGGAATGTTACCATCTCCAAGGACCAAATCCTTGGGGAAGGCCAGTTTGCTGATGTATCAATTCAGGCTACTTATGAGGACCATGCTCTGTTGCTGTTTCGTACTGCTACCTTAAATGCTTGGGAAAGGGTTTTAGACCCAGGACAGAGAACTGAGTCATATACTCAGATTAAACAAGGTCCAAAGGAGTCTTACACAGACTTTTTACAGAGGTTGACTCAGGCTGTAAATAGAGCAGAGTCAGATTCAGAAGTTCAGAAACAATTGATACTCTCTTTGGCCTTTGATAATGCTAATATGACATGTAAGAAATTGATCATGCCATTAAAGATCAAAGGTGCACCCATAGAAGAATGGATTCAACTTGCAATTAATGTTGAATATCTACACTCTGATGAAAAGAATTGGGTAGGACAAGCCATTGCTAATGTTAAGGTGAGAAATCAAAACATTATTTGTTTCAATTGTGGTAAGCCAGGCTATATAAAGAGGAACTGTAGGCAAGGCATATATGGGATTTATCCCAGTCCCAGGAGTGACTTAAACAGAAGGCTACTACCTCCTGGACTATGTAGGAGATGTAACAAAGGCAGACATTGGACAAATGAGTGTAGATCTGTAAGAGACATAGATGGCAAGCTTGTAACATTGGGAAACGTAACTCATGGCTTCCCGGGGGAAGCCCCCAAGAGTCAGACCTCCAAGCCAAAAAAGGTTCAGTCATATCCAGTCACAGTGGAAGAGCAGTTTCCTCAGGACGAGAAACAATTCCCAAGCCTGAAACATTAGACCATGTAGTCATAGATAATAGATCGCCTTTACAAGAGAAGTTGATGGTATCCAGTAAACCAATAAAATGCATATTTTGGCAGACCTCCATAAATGAGCAAAGACCAAAGTTGACAATAAGAATAGATAACATTTTTAAGCAAGGCTTAGTTGACAAGGGAGTCAATGTTTTGATCATAACTCCACAGGTGTGGCACCCCAGGTGGCCTCTGAAGGAGGTAGATGTTCAATTTTTAGGTATTGGGACATTGTCTAAGGTAAAACAGAGTGTGAGATGGCTCGAATGCATAGGACCAGAAGGACAGAGAGGAAGACTGAAGCCATACATGGCCAACATAGCAGTGAACTTATGGGGTCCTGACCTACTACAACAATGGAACACTCAAATTAAGATCCCTCCAGGTTTAAATATCAACCAAAGACCCAATTATGGACTTGAAAGCAATACTTCAAGAGGCTATGTAAAACAGCCGCCGGTTATTCAGGTCGCACAACAATGCAGTCTCAAAGCTCCAGGCACCCCAAAGACACTAACAACCCTGCCTTTCAAATGGTTGACAGACAAACCTACTTGGGTCCAAAAATGGCCTTTGACAGGGGAGAAATTGTTAGCCCTAGAACAATTGGTACAGGAGCAGTTACAAGCTCAGCATATTGAAGAATCAACCAGCCCATGGAATTCCCCCGTATTTGTGGTCAAAAAGAAATCTGGGAAATGGAGAATGGTGACAGATTTAAGAGCAATTAATAAGGTGATCCAGCCAATGAAGGACTGTTTTTTTACCATACCTCTACAAGAACAAATAAGGAGAAGTTTGCTTTCACTGTACCTACTTTCAATAATGCCCACCCAGTAAAAAGGTACCAATGGAGGGTCCTTCCACAAGGGATGTTGAATAACCCCACCCTATGCCAATATTTTGTCCGACAACCATTAGAAGTGATATGCAAACAATTCCCACAATCTACCATTTACCATTATATGGATGATATATTGTTAGTGGACACAGTCATAAACACCTTAGAAAGACTGTTGAAGAAGTGAAGAAGGTTGTGCCTGATTGGGGATTTCACATTGCCCCTGAAAAGATACAAAGAGGGGATTCTATCAATTATTTGGGATATAAAATAGGCTTGCAAACAATTAGACCTCAGAAGGTACAATTTAAGAGGGACAGATTAAGGACACTCAATGATTTTCAGAAACTATTAGGGGATATCAACCATATACAACCAGTTATTGGTATTAAAAACTATGAACTGGTTCATTTGTTCAAAACTTTAGATGGCAATAAGGATCTGAACAGACCCAGGGAATTCTCTGCTGAAGCTGAGAAAGAATTAGCATTGGCGGAAAAGAGATTACAAGAAGCCCATGTTAACCGTATAGACCCAGACCTCGACTGCATCCTGGTTATTTTGCCTTCTGAATATTCCCCTACAGGAGTCATAATGCAAAGAGAAAATATTATATTAGAATGGATATTTCTGCCACATAGACCAAATAAAAAAACTGAAAACATACATTGAAAAGATTTCAGATCTGATCTTCAAAGGAAAATTCAGGCTTCGACAATTGACTGAAAAGGATCCGGCAGAAATTGTTGTACCTTTGACCAATGAGGAAATTTATTGATTATGGGGAGACAATGAACCTTGGCGAAAGGCCTGTAGTGGTTTTCTGGGGGAGATTAATAATAAATATCCATGAAGCAAAAGGATTCAGTTTATAAAGAAAGCTAATTGGATTTTCCCCCATGTGGTACAGGATAAACCTATTTCTGGAGCTCCTACATTTTTTACTGATGCAAATAAAATGGGAAAGGCTGGTTATAAATCAGAAAACTTCAGTAAAGTGACACAGAGTCCTCATGATTCTGTTCAGAAGGCAGAACTGTATGTCATTATTATGGTGTTATTGGATTTTACTGGACCTCTTAACCTGATAACCGACTCTCATTTTGCAGTAGGAGTTGTATTTCATATTGAAACTGCTGACTTCATTCCTGATGATACAGAATTAACCTTTTTGTTTGTACAGCCACAGGATATCATCAGAAATAGAAGACATCCTATGTATATTACACATATCAGAGCTTATTCAGGCCTTCCTGGCCCTTTAGCATGGGGTAATGATGAGATTGATCAGTTATTGATAGGGAATGAGGTAGAAGCCTCAGAGTTTCACAAGAAGCATCATGTCAATAGCAAGGGATTAAAGAAGAGTTTTCTCATCACTTGGCATCAAGCCAAGGAAATTTTGCAAAAGTGTGACAAGTGTTCCCTTTACAATCAACCATCCTTGCCCGCTGGGAGTAATCCTAAGGGTCCTAGGAGCAATGAGATTTGGCAGATGGATGTGTTTCACTTCCCTGAATTTGGTAAGATGAAATACGTTCATCATACCATTGACACCTACTCAGGAATGCAGTGGGCTACCGCCCTGAGTTCTGAAAATGCTAATGCAGTACTCACTCATCTTCTGGAAGCCATGGCCATATTGGGAATTCCTGATCAAATTAAGGCTGACAATGCTCCAGCATATGTTTCCCAGAAAATGAAGCAGATTTTTGGATATTACGAGATAAAGCACATTACTGGGATACCACACAATCCCACTGGACAAGCAATTGTGGAAAGATCCCATCACACCTTGAAAGAGATGCTTCATAAACAGAAAGGTGGTATGAAAAAACCTAGGGAGAGATTATGTAGTGCCTTGTTGACATTAAACTTTCTTAATGCTGATGAGAAAGGAGCTTCAGCTGCAGAGAAACACTGAGTAATAGAAAGGACTTCTGAGTTGAATCAACCTGTTTATTTCATGGATGTACTAACTTCAGAATGGAAGCCAGGGCATGTGCTTTGTTGGGGTAGGGGTTTTGCTTTTGTTTCCACAGGAAAAGAGAAAATATGGGTACCAACAAGATTGATAAAGAACCGGTTTGAAAAGGAGAACACTCCTGAGGAGAAGGAGTAATGGCTTGTCTACCGATAAGACAATTGAATATGTAGTAAGGAACATTTATTTAACTAAGATGGGGCAGGGTCTTAATTTTGTTTTTACAGAAGAATGGATACAACCCTCTTCACAAAGCTAAAAGGATGCTGAATGCTCAGACTTCTGAAACATTATAAGGACTACAGGGGATTACAAGGACTCCTGACACTGACAGGTGCTAAGGGTAATTTCTCTATTCCTCACAACTGTACATCTATATCTAATGATTATGTATTTATGTATATAAAGGAGGTCCTAGTTTGGTAACAAAAAAGGCTGGCTTTCAGGGTGGAGCAAGTGGCTGTCTCCCTCTCTAAACCCAAGCGTATTGGTAAATAAAACCTTAGAGACTCTGTCTCACATCAGAAAAGCCACCTGAGGTGAGATAGAAAAATAAATGAAATATATAAGGACCAATATTATCTCACTTTTGCTTTAAATTTTAAATCTTACTTCTTTCTACATTTCTTACTCTCTTAATCTAAAAATCTTGTCTGCACACAATTCTATCTGATGGGTCAATATCTTCAGTTAATAGTATTCATTGGATTCCCCACTATAAAAAAACAATTTCTCCTACCAGCACTCTCCAAAGCATCCAGAAGGAAGATGGGGCCCCCACCAAAAAAAAAAAAGCAGAAAACGAAATACCTTTGGGACAGAGAAAGAAGGAACTTGCTGTATGTCACTCAGTGAGCACTTTTGAGGTATAGACCAATCAGGACAGTTGTAAGATATTCATATCATATCTTTAACAAGAATTTCAGATGGACTCAGTATAATGAGAATGGTTATAGACATTTGTGGAATAGTTATATATATGTTTACAGTTACTTCATTAGGATTTAACCATTGTTTAGTTTACAGGACCCCACAGAGATACCGTCACCTACAGGCCAGCATGAAGCAACTTAATGAAAGAACTACATCCCTTTCCTGATAAGTTGGTCATCCAAGGGAGGGTTATGGTCAATTATCATTTTGATATGATGGTTATAAGTTAATCTTGGGTAGAGGATAGAATGATATTATAGATGTAGGAATTTTTTTTTAAAAAAAAAAAAGAAAGAAAGAAGGAAAAGGGAATAGATAGGAGATCATTATACTTGCAAACAACTATTAACCAAAGGATGAATGAATAATGAATCGCGATGGTACAGATGTTTGTATTTGATACAAATAGGAAATTAATCTATATGTTTCATTGAGATAATATGTATATTGTTACAAAGTTGAACATGGTACAAATGTTTGTATATTGATACAAATGGGAAATTAATCTATATGTTTGATTGGGATAATATATACTTTGATATAAAGTTGAATGCATAATTGCCTTATTTTTCACATGTCTATCTCTGTTTAAAATATTTTGCACATTGATGTATATTAAGTACATTGCCATTTCCATAATGCAATTTCTACCTCTAATTATTTATGCTAGTCATAACATTTGTTGTAACATATACACAAGTTGTTTTATATAATTCTGTTTAGATATTTTGTATAATAACATATAGTTAGGATTTTGTTGTCTTTTGATACAAAATGTGTATTTTGGTCAATATTCATAAGATTGTTATACTTGAAATTATTTGGAGGAGCTGTACACTCATTTTGGAATGCCTATTTTTACAATGTTAGTTTCACTTTCTTGGTTGATTGGGATTGCAAATTATGGTTACTCAGATTTGCCACCTAATAATCAGGTTACTCAGGCTTTTTGAAAACATGTTAGAATATACCAGGTAGATAGGCATCTTCAACCACTTC
The DNA here is from genome assembly GCA_004025045.1 of Sigmodon hispidus. Lineage (NCBI taxonomy): Eukaryota > Metazoa > Chordata > Mammalia > Rodentia > Cricetidae > Sigmodon > Sigmodon hispidus. Next base: position 31,197 of record PVIH01002880.1, read on the forward strand.
ATAGACAGAGAGAATATGGCATTCAAGATTTTATTATTTCGAATTTGGCCTTGAGAGACATGACAACTCCTGGCATCACCATTCCTTTCTTAAGGTGGTGTTGAGCATCACGGACATCTTGCAAGGAGATTGTCTTCTTTTGAAAACAATGGCCTGAGGATCAAAGAACAGCACTTGCCCTGACTGCTGTCAGTGTGCTCACTATCTGAAATGGATGAGCAGGATGAAGGATAGAGACCGCTGAAGCCTGCCTACTCAGGATAAGATGGTCCTACCAAAAAATACCCTACTTCTATGGAGATTTGTCAGATATCATAGGCCTGTAGCCACAAGGATGGATGCTCCCATTGTACAGAGAAGTGGTGGATGACTGTCCAGGTAGTTAACTATCATTGTCTTCTCCTAAATTTTGAAAGTTACTTCATCATGCTTCCAACTTCAGGTATATATTTTCCTTCTCAGGTCTTGATGGTGTTGAAGACTGGATAGTTGAGATTGTTATTACTTCACATCTCAGCAAGGACACTCAGGTGTTAGAACTTTATTGTTCGAGATAAACAGCATTGAAGCAATCCCTGTGCATTTCCTCCTATCAACATTTTAGACATTAAATTGCACCTTGTATTTGTTGTTTGTTAGTGGTAGTTTGACCTCACTTATATTAGTACCTTTCTCTTCCCCAGACACTGCCTTATGATGATCCCTATAGTATGTAGTTTTATATTTAGTTTAGAACCCTCTCATTTAGACAGAAGGGGGAGATGTAGTGGGAAATCTGAAGTTAAACAAACAAACAAAAAAAAAACGTGCTGGAGTGCTGAGCTGGGCAGAGTCGGTCGACTGGGGGAAACGACAAAAGAGCGCCACGCCAGAAGCAGATGCGCATCGCTGGATGAGTGACGTGGGAGGAAGGACAGGCCGGCTGGAACTGCTCTCGCTCTGTTGTGCAGATCAATCCACGGATCACTCCTGCTCTGCACATTTAGGATTGCTCCAGTTCTCCACGGTTGGGACTGCTCCTGCTTGCTGCTGTGTGGATCGTTTATGCTCTCCAAGGTCCTGCTCTCTGCTTCTCTGTCCTTCTCCTACTTTTTCTCCTTCTCCCCTGGAACAATCCCTGTTATGTAAGTAACTTTTAAATAAAAATCCTTAGTTAGCACATATTTCTTGGTGGGTTAGTACTGCGATAAGCCACTATAATCAATTTCAATTAATCCACAGTATAAAAAATATAAATAATAAAAGTAAATAATTATTGCAAATAATTATACCACTCCACATTTTACTCTGCTAAGTCCTGGAATGTAAATTTAGATTCAGTAATAAATGCTTTAACAGAAAGAAGAGCAGAGTATTGGCACTTCCATATTGGAAATAAATGACTTTAAAATCTAAAGTATCAGTGAAGGTAACATAATAGTGATAAAAAGAGATGTTTCTTCAGTCTCAAAACTTTTAGCAAGACCAAAAACAAAAAAACAAAAACAGAATACCCCACATTACTTCAATACTAGAAAGTAGCTGTTTCAGTGTTTGAATTCATCTTCTTCATACCCCTGAAATGTACCATGAATCACCCTCTTGTTCTTTATTCATAGAATGTTCCATTCAATTTTTCTCTGCGATGTATGTAATTTCATCTTGCCTCTTAATCTTACACCCTCTCCAATGTTGGATGTTTGTTAGATGTGTCTCTCCAAGAACTGTTACCAGATTGCTGGAAGTAGTTTTCTTTGTTTAAAGTCCTCAGTTAGATAGATATCTGAAGTCTAAACTAAATGACATTATTGTCTATAAATCATAGCCATTTACTGTAAAACAGTGCCATGGCTTTCAGAAATCATATCTGGCATCTATTTTAACCATTGCTGACAACTTCTTCATATAGAGAAATGGTTTCAGGAATACAAACAAGTTAAAATTCAAATACTTTGTGTTGCAACCTGAAAATGGTGATCGAACAATTCAGATGATTTACTTAGTAGGGTAAAACTGACATTGATAATGATTTTCTTAACAACAATGCTATTTCACAGTAATTGACCATGATTTATCAATAACACAATCACTTAGTTTGTGCTTAAAATGTCACTTAGTGAATGCCAATATTTAGCAAGAATTAACAATGTATAGCTTGAAGTTTTGTTTTAAACTTGGCAAAAGAGAACTCTAAAAATGGATAGCATCATTCAGTAAATCTTAAGGAAAACTCAGTGTATTGAGATTATGATGATAATGGGCAGACTGTTAATGGACACAGTAGTGAGTTGAAACTCAAAGTAGGTTACTTTGTTTTTAGGTTAACTGCATAAACAATGGGTTCAGGCAGATCTTTACTTCACTTTTCATATCCACCTTTCCTTTTGTCTGTAGCAAGTTACATATATTTCAGAAAAATGATTATGCTGTTCCTTGAAGAATTTGATGAAACATTCTACAATAGATGAAGTTAACTGTTAGTATATAGATGGAATATATCAGCCATAATAAATGTTGAATGAAGGCCTTAAAACAATATTTATAAAAGGGACACTGAAAAATTTGCAGAATAATATTTTTAATTTGGACATTTTTGTATCTTGTACTTTTAAAGATAGTTGTGATTTCATATTAAAACTTAATACACTAAGCTTAATATCTACATGAGATATCTGAGAAGCCATTTGATAAATAAAAGCTCCACTCAGTTGATTTGAATTTCTTCTTGTAAAGTTTTCAGTATTTATTCTCAGAAATTGATCTATTGAGAAACACTGCATTGGAAATCCATCCTGTCTTCCTTTCTCATTGTCAGTTTTTGTTAACATTGACAGATAAATGAATATCACCTTATCATTTGCTCTCCCAGAAAATGCTAATAGCATGGTACCTCTAGGTGGACAAGTATAAACTTATTAGCTTGAAACATAAAATTGTCTCTAATATAAGATTCACCAATATTTCCGGTTCCATATATCATAGATTATAATACAGAAAACAATGTACCAACATGATGCTTTCATAGTCAAAGAGAATTTTTTTCTCTCTGTTCCTTTACTCACACTACATTTTTACAACTTCCTTAATACATTCTGATGCATTAAAAGAAAATCCTAACTCAAACTTTTTTAAACAGTATAAAGTTATTGATACTTATTACTCTAGAGAAAAATGAATGTCTTAAACTTGATAGTTTACTACAGCTCTTTTGTATGAGAACAAAAAAACCTTCCCAGGGGATTTAAAAGTAATTAGAATTGCATCTATACAACTTCCTAAAACAATTATTCACAGTGAAAGATGGATCATTCAGCCCTTTAGAGATATATTTTCGCAAAACTTTATCAAATGATATGGGTATTCTGTGACATGAAAATGAAAACTGGTATGAGGAGCTCAATATTAATGCTTATTTGCATATAATTTAAAATAATACATTTCATTAAAAATTATGAATATCCTCCTAAATAGAACATAGCCTGTTACTATATCTAAACAGGAAACAAACTGGATACAATTTTGTCATTTGTTCTGTGTGTGAATGCAGTCCCCTCTGGCATTTTAACCTGTGACTGAAATATACATTGTCTTGCTATAGAACAGATCAAAGTTAGTAAGACACCACATGTGAAAGTCAAAAGTAGAAAAAGCCATAATGTTGATTTATATGCCTGCATGAGTTCATAACACGTAGCCTCAATGTCACATTGAGAACAAAGGTTTCCTACTCACAACACAAGGTATCCCAAGCATCTGACATCAGAGACAAACACACTGCTCCTGTTTCTTAACTGCAATCAACTAATATGGGTACTATATGCTTTTTCATCTTGGAGAAATCAAACATTCAGGAATACTTTTCAATTTAGAATAAATTGAGAAAATCAACTATTGTCTTAGAAACAAATATTCAAATACCCTTGTCTAGAATACTATACTATTTTAGTGCAATTATAACCTCATTGTTTTCCAGTGTATATGCTTTGATATATTTGATTGGCTATAGTCTAAATTAAAAGATTATATTTATGAGTAGATTTGATATGGAAATTGCTTTTATATAATAACTACACTTTGATTAACAAATTAATGGCTATAAAATATACAAAATAACATAAACCAAAACTCACATATGGATTGGTTCTCTAGGCTGCATTACAGGAGATTCTTGAAAGAGAAAGATTCATTCCTCAGAAATCATTTATGAGCAGTGTTTTGAAATGTACAGATTTCAAACAACTTTGTAAGAAATATAAGTTAGAATTTCAAAATTTGATAATATGATCTAATTATTTTTTCAAAAGTAATATTTAACCAAAGAAAACCTACTTTTAACCTGTCTATTTTAAAGGTATAGATTTATCTGTTTCCTAGTCTAATCTTCTAATAATCATCCAACTATTCTGCCTCTTAACATCAAACATTAACTTTAAATTATAGCTTATTTTTCATAATACAAAATTCCAAATTAGCCATCTTTCCATTTGTGAAGCAATAAATTTGACAAAAGGCAACTACTATAAAAACTCTTTTATTTATTGATGTTAATTGAGAGGTCTAAACATCTTTGTCTTGAAAATTCTTAATAGTGACTACATAAATAATCAATGTAAATTAACAACCTGATATTTCACTTTCTGAAGACTCCTTTTTGTTTTTGAGTGTGCCTATAAAATATCTAGATATTGTATTGAGTGTTCAAAAGTTTTCTACTCAAGAATGGCAGAATCTTTCAGAAATTTAACGCAACATGTCACAGAGTACCAATTCTAGCAATTCAATTTGGTATTGAATTTCTCAATAGTGTTCTGAATAAGACTCCAAAGAAAGTATATCTGGCAAGTTAGGTGAAAAATAGCTAAGGTTGTAGACAATTAATTAGAAGCTATCAGAATCTGTAGGAATTCTACATTCATTCTCAGACATAAGCTATAGGGAGTACGGTCCATTGCAGATTTTGTATAGAAACTATGCTCTGTGAGGCTGTATTGCCAGTGCTATAAGCACTGCTTTCTCATGTGTAAACTCAACAGATGTTTTAGTTTCAAATATTGTTTCATTCCTAAAACACTTAATCATGAATCACTAGTTATACTTTTCTGACATATTTTTTCTTTTCCTTTTTTCCCTCAAATGCAACAGCAAGGTTTATTGTTGGCAAGATATAAGCCTAGACAAGAAGCTTGTTCTCCACACCACACTCACACCCCATTGGTGCAGTGCACGGAAGAGCTGAGCACCCCAAGTTGCACAAGCTTTTTATAGACAAAGTGTACAAGGCAGGGTTGTTACTTGGGGTCAAGAACACAGCTATGCTGTGAATGAACTCATGCTTAGGGACTTTTTACAGCTTAACATTCCTGGACCCCACCTGGGTGGTGTGGCTGGTAGGCTGGATCATCCAAATTCTACTGATTCTCTGAAGCTCATATAAATTACAAAAAGTCATAAGAGTTGTAGTTATATTAGTATTACCTATCAGGCTTTATAAAATGAGCTTGAAAGCTGGCCATCACCTTGCAGAAGGATCTGACTGTCTGATTCTACCAAGCTGACAGTTATAACTAGCCTAGCCATCAATACTTGCAGAGATCTGAGAAGAATAAATTATACCTAAGTGCAGACTGAGCAGCTTTCAAATCTACTAAAAACAACAGAGACGAGTCCATATTCATTTAGTCATACCCAGGTCTCCACCTAGTTGGAGGCAGAAGTATACAAACAGCATCAATCTTTAGCTGCCAGGCCTTTAAGGTGGTAGCTTTTCCCCACAGTAGAGGAAAGATATGGGAGAAGACTGACCTTACATTGTCTAGGCAAAAGGGTTCAATGAATTCTCCAATGTACTGCAGATCTAGGCCGTGTTTCTGGTGGCAGGCAGGCATTGTGCTATGGCATCTTGCCCAGGTCAGCAATGCTACAATCCAGACAGAGATCTCCAGGTGTCTCATAATCTTTTTCAGAGACCTTGGGTCACTGTTAGGATCTGGAAGTCTCTGACTGATATAATGCTTTAAAATAAACATTTTAAATGCCATATTCTGCAGGTCTCTGAAATATGAGGGCTGCCCAGGTATGTATGACTAGAAAAACTTTGTTTCTAATTATTTGAAAGTTCAGCCCTAAAAAATTATACAAGAGATTAAATAAAACTCATTCCTATAATTAATCACAATACTTATCATGGCTATAATTAAGGAACTTTGATTATTTATAAGAATGGCTGACTGCTTGTGTTTCTTAACAGTCTTTAATGTGTTAGCAGCTTTCATAAGACTGCCACTTTACAATTTATTTCTCTCAGGTTTTGCCCTAAAACCCATGTTAATGAATTGAACATTTCTTAGTATCAAAAGTAAAAATTTTAATATGACTTAGATTATCCAAATAGCTTAAAGTTAACAAATTTAGCTAAGACAAGGATTCTAGAAATACATTCCCAAGCCTGGATAGACCTTGAGTAGGAAGGGACATTTTCTAAGCTTTCATTTTCTAAGGTTTTCAGCTTTCCCAGTATATTGACCTTTTAATATACTTCCCTATAGTGACTCCCCCATTACAATTTTTAACCTCAGAAGGGTGGAAACTCAACGCTTGTTGTTTCCTTAGTCTAGAAGAAGATACAGTGAACAGAGAGCTTATTAGGATTAAGAAATATATTCTTTAGCCTAGACAAGTTTTCTTAATTAATAATTATATTCACGCATACAGAGTTGGATCCAAGTTACATACATACATATATACATATAGATTTAAAGCTAGCTTACATTCACACAGTTAAATCTAAGTCACATACAGGTCCATATAACCATACATATGTCATAAACATTTTGCAATGAAGAATCATCAGCTGTTTCTAAAATAAAAACCAAACAAAATTAACTCAATATAGATAAACTTTTTAAACTTATTTTACAGTTTTTTTTTTTTTAATTCAGTATCTGCAGGTATGAGAAACCACAGCAAACAAAATCCGTATCATCTCTGGCCTTCTACAACATTCTGTCTATATTCAGTCTGTACCTCTGATTTCTTACTTCAGACAATTTTTTTTCCTTTTCCTCTATTATCCCTGTCTTCTGCCTTCTCTATAATTTTCTGGACAACATGAAAACTTCTACCAATGCTTTTCTTGTGGTTCTCTTCAGTAGTCTAGAAAATATTGCACAACTACAATGTTTTAAACAAGAACAGAAAAGTGTATACACAATAGCAGCATACAACTAAGATGAAACATCTGAAACTAGCAGTAGCTTTTTTCAGTATTAACTACTAATAATTTGTAACCAACCCTTCCTAAAGATAACAAATATTTATAACTCATTGGATCTGATTAATCAAAGCATCCCTGGCTACTGTGTTATAACACAGTTCCGGTGTAGATTAGCAACCATAGGCAGTGACTCACTGCCCTTGGGGTCAAACTTGGTCAGGTTTGGAGATTAGCTCCCAGGGAAGATCATACAAGCCCTACCCTCCAGCATGGGGACAAAATGTTGTTAACCCTAGCAAAGATGGCTGCCAGACATGTGGTCAACCAATAATGGCAATAACGGAGTCATTTGGCTGACTAACAATACAACCCAAAATGGTACCTTATTTAATAATTTCTATCACTGTATCAGCATTATACATATAAAAAAAATTGAACTCCTGCTAAGTTCTGATCCCTGACAGTAACTGTAGTCACAGCAGCTGTGGGTGGTGACTGACTGCTATTGAGAACAGAGACAGCAAAATTATGTAAACCATTTTTGTCTCAGCTTTATGCTTTTAACAAAATTAGAAACACATCAGAACAGCATATATAGCTTTCCTGAGAAACAGACAAAATTTTCCAACAAGACAAATAGAACTTTCTAACCAGAAACAGAGCCAAATGAGCAAGAAACATCCGAGTTACAAAACATGCATACACACAAGTCTAAACATTAAACATGCATACTGTGGCCACATTTTCCATTCATCAATAGAAACATTTCAAAGGAGGTTGCATATAAAGAGGGATGCAGTTTCTAGGACACTGCCATGGAAAGTGAGACAACTCCACACTGGCACAGCACCAGCATCACATGCACGTGACTGGCTGTACAGGAGATACGTGTGGTCACCTGCTTGTCTTTCTTCTCAGTCTATCACCCTGGCCATCGTACAGAATCCCCATGGGGTCTCAGCAGGTCCCAGCCTGGACCTGCCAAGAAGGGCCTGGCCATGGTGGAGACTGAGGGTAAGCCCAACAAAGCCACGCTGCTTTGGGTGCAGCCTGGTGCTGCCAAGAGCAGGGTAACAACTGGGCCCCATGAGTGCAATGTAAGGAAGAGCTCCTGACATTTTTTTCTACTTAGAATAATATATATGGAAAATGCTTTATGTAAATCAGTGATGATCTGTATTATACAAGTTTAACTTGCCAGGTTTTATTGGATTATGCCATCACAATTTGAACATGAAATCCTGCCTTTTCAACCAGGGCATTGGGATTACAGGGGCATCTCACTATGCCAGGTTAAACTGTCCATAAACAATATAGTCTGAAGTAGATTTAAACATTATCCAGGATAAAGCAGAATGTGTGAGGTAATTCAGTATATTTTAAAGCTAAGACCTTGAAAACAAAAATCAAGCTACTACCTTCTCTAGATGTGTATCATCAATTAAGCATCATCTAATTTACTATTGAACAACATGGAAGCTTTGGGGAGAACAGAGAAGAAGATTCAGAAAGAATATTAAATTATTCTAAAATAATACCAACATGCACTCCTGTGGTACCTAACCCTAAAATTGCTCAAAGCAGAAAAGTTGTGCTTAAATCCTTGTTTCTTAAATTTCAAGCTTTACAACATCTATGTATAAAAATAACAGATCAATAATAAGAAAGATAATCATTGTTTTGTCATTTTGCATAGGTCCTGAGAACATTGCCCAAACAGTCTTGGAATCATCTATGAATTACCTTAAATTCACAATCTTCCTAGCTTCATTTTTTTAAGTGGTAAGATTATAGGTATAATCAACTCTACCAGCTTTATCACTGTATACTAATCTTCCCTTGTGAAATGACTTGATAACTAAAAATTGTTAGGCACCAGGAAGGCAGCTGGAACAATGAGCCTTGTATTGCCCTAAGCAAACGGTACCTGGCACCGCTTTAAGCAAACAGTATCTGGTGAAACAGCCTTCACAAACTCCCCCAATAAATCACCGGAGGTCCTTTTAAAGATAAGTGCAATGGCCAAGGGAACAACTCGACCCTCCCCTGACCTCAGGACCTTCCGCCCTTGCTTCAATAAAATTTTCTGCTCCCCTCCCTTTTTCTTTCTTCTTTTTTCCTGCCCCTGACGGTATATAAACCCTGCCTTATCTTCAATAAATGAGACCTTGACGCTACTCAGACTGACTCTGTCTTTCTTAAATGTGCTTGGTCCCTTTTCTCTCTCATTCCCATTGTATTTCAGGTGGAGCCTCCCCGAGCCTAACAAATAACTGATCCCGCTGGACGGGTCAAAAAATGAGATACAAGAAAAAGAAGAATAGACTGTATTCCAATGTATTGTATTACATTGGAATAATGACTATAAATAACGAATAACTGTGATTTAAGAATATCCCCAATTCAATTAAATTAAGTATTAAAATTAAAGTTTCAACCAGCCTGATGATCTGTGCCTTAATCTCAGCACTCATGAGGCAGGTACAGGCAGATCTCTTTGAATTTGAGGCCAGTGTGGCCTTTATGGTAAGTTTCTGAACAACCAGAATTATGTAGGCTTGTTATACTAGAAAGCATATTTCAATGTATATTTCAATGCAGGTCAAGTATACAGCAATCAAATGGGCTCTCAGAGAATATGAATCATATTTCTTATACAAGTCTACTAGTATCAAAAAAGTAAACTAAATTGTTTTTTTAAATCTCTTTATGATAAGAAAGAATATACCTATTTTTCTTTACATCGTAAGTAGGTCTAAAAGTTATAGCAGCAATATCTTTATGTTTGGTAGAGTTCAATCCCAATAAGTCACAGAGAAATTTTGAAAAGGCATGAAAAGCCTTAGACAAAATGCATTTGATCCTAATAAACAAAACAAGGATGACATGTCAAATTGAAACTTATAAGAAAAAACTGATATCCCTCCCCACATAGGCCTCCTAAAACTTGGGGTTCTAAAAGGTACACTTGGAATATAAAATAAAATAATGGATTAGATTAATTTACAAAATGGATCATGTGAAGACAGGTATTATTTTATGAAAATGTATGTAACAGAATGAAAACATGTTGACAAGCATTGTTGCAAGGATGAAAGGCATCACTAGGAAACATATTTCTCTGCATGTCAACTCTGCAACAATCAAATAGGTTCACAGAAAATATGAATTGCATTTTTTATTCAAATGAAGAAGACAGCTTATAAACAAGTTTTTGTGAAACTGTGGAACTTTTCTTTGCAGGTCTATTTTTCCAAAAGCTGGAGTTCAGTTTGTGTCAATACAGAAGCATTATGTTGGGTGCCTCCAGACATGCTAAAGAAATCTAATTTTCAACTGTTCTCAAAATCTCAAAAACAGAAATGTTTAAATGTCCCCAGAAAAACACACTGATATAAATTTTTTTTCAAAAGTAGTATAACAATGTTTACAGAAGGCATTTGCCTACAGATATAATCCAAACTATAATATATACTGTTAGTACAAATGTTGGCACTAAATATAAAGTTACTACAAATGATTATGAGTTTATCATAAGGTTATGATTACCCAGGAATGAAGCCATGACCATAGCTATATGCATGTTGTACTTTAATAGTGGAATAAAAAGAAGAATATATTTGAATTATGAAGGCTAAAGATTTTCAAACAATATATTTTACCATGCTTGGATTACTAATCTAAATAAAGTGATGAGATTTCTATGTTTTTGTAAACTATCTTTAACCTGAGGATTATTTTGTGGACATAAATCAAGATTTTCAAGGACAACATATGCATGGATTCCATGCCAGCCTCAGATATCATCATCACAAAAACAGTAATTTGTTTTTAGGAGAGCTTGCCGTATTAGGGGATTGGATCAGATAACACATTAAGTAAGGGACTACAGAAAGAGAAAGCAAACTGAAGACATGTGCAAACATTTTTAGAGGATGTGTTTATTCCTCCCACTTGCATAAATTACTTGTTCAGTGATGCAATATGTAAACTGAACATCTCTGAAGGAAATAAAATGTAAAAACCACACCCCTCCCCCAGAAAATATATGTGTAAGTGGGAGTGTACCCAGCAGATTGCATACTTGATCTTGATGTACATAAATTTTTCCTATGCTTTCTTGGTTTAGTTCACAGTTCCTTGACGAACTTGGATTTAAATATCTGTTGTGGTAAGTATTTGGGATCTTGACATTTAGTAGTTTTTGTTTGTTTGTTTGTTTGTTTGTTTGTTTGTTTTTGTTTTTGTTTTCTTGCTAAGAATCTTACTGTACTTCACTTAGCTAAATTTTAACACTAAACTATGATCTAGTAAGTTCTATACTGTTCACAAAACGCCTAATACAGATGATATTACTGTATTAGATAATACTCTCTAAACAGATCCACAAACATCTTACTTGTGATAAATGCGAGAATATGGAATTTATTCTTTTAAAAATGTGGTATTATTGATAATTCATTTATTCAATCTTTTACAAATATTGAGGGCTTATTCATCATAATTACTTGAAGCTTAATGCCAACAGATTTCTGAATTTAGAATGTGCCCATTCCCCACTCAGTCTTTGGTTATCCCTATTGCAATCCTTGAATCTATGCACTTTACTCTTTTAAACACTGCATGTACATGGAGTCATGATTTTCTTTGCCCTTAAATTTCTGGTTTATTTCTTTTAGCATAATGCCCCAATAATCAACCACATTTCTACACACTGAATGTTTTTTTCTCTCTATGAAGAAAAATGTCATCTTCTTTCTGTTAATAGTACAGAGCCCTTTCCTTATGTTCATGATTCTTCCCTGAACAGTTATTCTAGAAAAAATGCTTTAAAATAATTTTTTAAAGGTTGAAAGAGAAAAGAGACTAGCATGGTAGTTCATATTTAAGTTTAGGGGTAGTGAACACCCACACATTTCATTGTCAAGAGATTCAGGGACTTTGTCTCTTTTTTCTATTTACAGTTCTTTTTTTTTTTAATTTGGAAGTTACATTTGGTTAAGACTATTGTCCTCGCTCACTGCTAAAACTCAGTGTGACTGCATGATGCTCATCTTTCCTCTACTTGGGTGCAAGGTGATCTGCTTAATCTCAGTGGCACATTCTCAGGACTAGAGAAGTGTTGGGTAACCAACAGTGCCCATCTTCCTGCTGGAGACACTGAAATACAAGTTCACTGAAGAGAATCTCCTTTTCAAGGCCACAGCATATCACCTTGTTGTATGCAGATAACATACTTTGTGTCTTGATTTCTTAGTTAATTGGCATTAGGGTTTTGTTCCACTTCATATCCACTAAGAATAGTGGTTCAGTAAACAACTATCCTTTTGAGATCTTCGTTTTTATGAATAAAGTCTCATTTTTTATCCATGCATTTCCCTCGTTCAAGCTCCCTTCCCCCTCCCGCCACTCCCAGTCACTCTCCCTTGTCCCTATCTCCTTACCCTTTGAGATCTTAATCTCAATTCCTTTAGAAAATACACAGAATTTACATTGCCATATCATATGCCTTTTCTATTAATTGTGCAAAAATTTTACCTTGTGTTACATAGTACCTATACAAATTCACATTCTCATCAATCAGTGCATAAATTCTGTCTCTTTTCCCATTTTTTTCAGTATTTATTTCTTTTTGAGCTTAATAGTATACACTCAAGAATGATACTTTTATTGAGGATTTATTATGAGTTTCTCTGATTACTAAGGATTTTGAGAATATTCATGTTTTAGTAATATTTTTCCTGTTTGTAAATTTTATCAGTTTGAGGAAAGGGCATGAGAGCAAATGTGTGTTCCCCCTATCTACATGTGGAAACGAAGGACAACCTTTGTTGTTGGTCCTCACTTTCAACCCTCAGAGCTTCTGGAATGTTTCTTGTCTCTTCCCTTGAAATATAGATTTGTCTGGGTGCTAGGGAAACCTCCAAGAACTCACAGAATTTCCCTGCCTAAGTCTCTAACCAATAGCAAAGGTGTTGCCTAAACAGGACTTCTCCTATAATCAAATGAATAGCCACCCTATGTGCCATCTCAGGACTTACATCTAACAATGAAAAGAGGTAGAGGCAGGGATATTGCTGAGCACTAGGCTAAGTCCCTCCTCCAGCTGATAGCAGGGGAGGAGACTCTATATGACCAAGGGGATAGAGACTATGAGGAAAATTCTCACCACAGTGATGGCTGGCTGGAGCTCTGGAGAACTCACTGAATCAAGAACAACTAATTTGGAACCATCTGGAATAGGAACTAAGCCCTCCAAGAATAAGGCAACTGTTCACTGACATGGGCAATATGTGGAACCTCAAGGCGAGGGTTCAGATTGTGTTTTTGTGCATGGACTGGCACCTTGGAGCCCATTCCTTCCAGAGAAACACCAAACCCAGTCTTGATATTAGGATGAGGAAACTGGACTTTCTTGGAGAGGGTGTAGAGAAACCTTATGTTGTAGAAAGTCTTTAAACTTCACAAAGCAATTCTCAGACTATCTCTTCTCAGAATGTGAACTCACAAAATTAAAGTTCTTTTCAGATGTCATTCTCTTAGAACCAGAGATAACAAAGATTCAAAAATATTTATTGTCTGCTTAGATAAAAGATACATGTGGTTTGTCCTTTTAGTCTCTCCTTGTGGTGATATATTGTATATATAATAGAAAATATTTTAAAATATTAGAGGATAGAACCATCCACAGAGCCAAGCACTGAGTATCAGGGAGTAGTAACCCATGCCTTTAATCCAGTCACTTGGGAGGCAGAGATCCATATGGATCTCTTTGAGTTCAAGGCCCAACAGAACCAGCCAGTGGTGGCATGCACCTTTAATCCTAGCTCTAGGAAAGTTGAGCCAGGAATAAGATAATTAGGTAGAGGGAGAGAAGGGAGAAGTTCAATCCCTTCTGGGGTTGAGGACAAAGAACTTGCAGGCAGAAGATTCAAGGATTCAGTTAAGACAGGCTGAGAAATTGGTTTAGTGAGAATTAGCTGTGGTTTGTTTCTCTATCCATCTGATATTTGAACTTTTCTCCAATATCTGGCTCCATGTTTTTATTATAATACCAAATACAATTCATGTAATATATTCTAGTTTGCAATAATGAAAGCACAGAAACAAACATTTATCCCTTATTAGATTCAACACACTTGCAAGGAGAAGTCTTCAGCTTATTAAGTTGTATTAATTTACTTTGGTTTAAACATTGAACATGACTTAGATTCAGTAACCTATTAAATTCCAATTTTATTCCTCTTACTTAAATATCATTTTCAGAACTCTGGGAAAAAATTATCCCCTCTCCTCCCCTCCCCTCCTTTTATTTTTCTCTAAGTCATGATCTTATTACATACTGTTGTATTGCACAGACCATTTCCTCCTACTCTCCAATTACACAAAATTTATCTATGTTTATTCTTTACTATTTTCCCACTGGAATGATAATTTTTGAGCAATAATTTGCGCATACACTCTGAGACAAGCTTATATCGATTGTACAGATCCATAGAAAAGTTTGTTTGGAGTATTAGAATGGGAAAGTAGTGTCCCAATGGAGTAGAAAATTGAAAACTCAAATGCAAATTTAATTTGTAATATAAAGAAACTATAAACAATTTGTGTGACTAACTGTAACAACATTTTTTACAATGGTATAGCACTTTTTATTTTTATAATCAGAAAAATCCCAAATTCTCACTTCTGAGGCTGAACATCAGAATAAAGTCTGTTCAAGGTAAATAGGACTAAGGAGAACAGGTACCAGGTCCAGTGACTGGAGCCCCTGGTTCACTCAGCCCAGATAACCCCAGGTGGCCAGCACGAAGTGTCCAAGGGGCATACTTGTCACAAATATTATAAAGTTAGAAAATAGCCAGTATAAATTTTATCAATAAGTTAAATTTAGCCTTATCTACAAATATTTTGGGTCAATTTTTATTTACTGATGATGAAGAAATTATAAGATAATCTATTGACATTAATTTTAATCCTTGATATGCATATATATTTGCTTTTGTTATTAAATATACTAAATTCTGCTTCATTGTTCATAGACCTATCTAAGATACTATAGAGCATTTTCATGGAAATATACAACTAAATTGCAACTTATTTTTAATGTTGTATTCTTAATTTGGAATTTTTTGTACAGATGGGGTTGTTTTTACAATACTTCCTGACATCTGCTCAGAAACAGACATATAGCAGTACATATCATCCTTATACACATATTTTTTGTTTTATGTTTAATGTGACAGATATCAGGTTCTTTTAAGGAGAAATTTTTAGAATGTTAAAAATATTATAAAACATATTTATTTTAGGTTTTAGTTTGGAAATTATTACCTTGCAAAGATTGCCTCAAAAAATGTTTCAATTTTGTCAACTGTATGACTAAGGTTAGCACATTTTAGTTGCTATAACAAACAAACCAAAATCTTGGGTGTTTAATTCATCAGTGCTTATTTGTTACTTACACAAAGTTTAATACAAATGTCCTTTGATGAGCTATTCTACTGATCAGCTTCATCCAAGGGAAAAAATCCAGGCTTCAGGTTCTCACTCTTTTATAATTCTATTTTGGAGAAGTTCATTTCCAGACACTGAGTGAGATCATGGAAGATTGTATGATTCATGGCCAAACAAGTTGCTTTTATGCTGTTACTCAATGCCAGTTACATTACTGCCTCATTACTGAGAGACTGGGAGATTTAATTTTTCCATGTACATAGAAAAGTTAAAGAAATATTGTCAGCAACTATCCAGTGTTTGCCATATAAGGCATGCAGCAAAGGATTCTTAATTGAGCTAGAAAACATTCTACTGAATGAGATAACCCAGAAAAAAATACCTCATATTCTTACTATAAGTTGATGTTTGCATCAATTCTTTACATTCATGTGTCTAAATCAGAGTACAAAAGGGAATTTTAAAAATTGGGGAAAAAAGCTGCCTGGGAGAGGCTTAGACCGCCTAAGCTGTCAGTAAAAGGCACTCTCCCCATCTCTTAAGCTGCTTGCAAGTTGTATACTGAGCACAACACTTCCAAGTTCTGCAATTGCTCACAATGTCTGTTCCTGAAAGTAACCCCCACCAATTTCTGTGAGTAACTAATAAAATTATTAGTTTACCAGTTAGACTTTGTTGGTATTCCTGCTTTGGTCTATCACATAGGTTGTCTACCTGTAGTGAATAGACACAGATTTGTGTCTCTTCAGAAATAGTGTCACACAACAGAGAGGGGCATAGTAGAACCCAGGTAAGATAAAGAAGAGAAGAATATAATGGATATTTAAATTGGGAAATAAATGCCCAAGGCAGAGGATGGAATTAGGGTAGAAATAAATATAAAGATGTTTGAAAAAGACATATGTAAATCTACAATGTTATAAGCTTCATATATATAATATAGTTTAATAATTGTACATGTGTTAGTAAACATCTTCAATAGTGTAATTGCACTTATTGTATAGGTGATTGTACTTGTCTCAGAAGACATAAGTTACAAAATAAAACCCCAGTACCAGATGTCAGAGGTATCCTGGAGACTTTCATAACAACACAAGCTATCACCATTGGTCTTGGTCATCCACTAAATCTTGATGGTAAGACCTTATTAGTGAAGACAGCACAAACATTGGTTCTAGAATATGGAAACATTTAATCTAGTAAATACTAACCAAGAATTTTCCTGCTAGGTAGCTCTTATAGTATTGACAGATGCTATGCAAATTGTTATGAGAAAGATCATCAACTGTCTCACACAGCATGTTTCCTGTGAACTGAAATAATCACCAGAATGACAAGATATGGCCACAGGTGCATGACTATAATCAGAGTAATCAACTTCTTTCTGATTATATATGAGGCTCAAGGCACAAGAATAAACACATACTTGGTACTGCAAATCTGACCAATAACTTGTTTTCCTAAATGTGCATTACATGAAATTGCCCTCTATTGATAACTCTCTACCTATACATTAGTGCCATTGTAAGACTTCATCAAAGAAGTTTATGTAATAAATGATAATTATGGAGAAACTGACAAATGGTTATAGTGAAAAGAATAAGTCCCATTCATAAATGGGACTGCTATATTATACCCTTTTCACAAACCTCAGGAACCATCACAGAAATGTAAGTGGAAACAATTTTAAGAACCAGAGGTCAGGGCATCCTGAGAAAAAGAATACAACAGGATCAGCTTACACATGAATTTGTAGAAGGTCTGCAAAATATCTGGAAAATTCAGTCAGAATTCTTACATATAGAGCAGCAAGGAGGTCATCAGCCACCCACCCCCTGGGACTAGTAATACTATCAAAGAACCTCACTGAGACATGATAAAACAGTATACATTCCCAAAATAAATACATTTATGTGGGTATGTTTCTTTGAGCACATAATTTTTGGGTACATTGTTGTCTACATTCTTATTCCCTTCTGTATGAATCATTTTACAAATGATTTTACAGGATTAGTTTATGAAATGATATAAACAAGCTCAAAGTGGAACACAATATTCAAGAAACTTAGCTGAGGCTTCAGTAAGCTAATTTAAGTTCCTCAAACTGTGGAGGCTTGAACCAATCAAACTTTGGTAATAGAGTATAAAGCAGGACTCATCTGTGTCCTGTGAATATGTGCTTTCATTTCTCCTGTTGTTGTGATAAAACACTCTGATAAAAGTAGTTCATAAGAGAAAGAGTTATGTTGGCTCAGAACTCTAGAATGCTATCATGGGAGGAAAGTCACAGACACAGAGACTTGATAGAACTGGTTACATTATGTCCTCCTCATTCAAAAGAGAGTAATACATGCATGCATGCCAGTGCTCAACTACACAGTCCATTTTATACAGTTCAGGATTCCTAACCCAGAGAACAGTCCACACCTAGGTTATGATATTTCTCTTCACACCAATTAATTTATCAAGGTAATCTCACATATATATTCTCAAAGGCTAATCCTACAGCAGACAGTCTTTCAAAAGTGAGACTAATTATTTGATTCCTAGCTGTTGAACTAAAAATTAATAGTATTTGTCACACAAAAATCATAATTACATGTTCCTCAAGTTATATTTGCCCATGAACAATCTTACAAAATGTAACTATATTTTAGGTAACTATAAAATAAAAATACGCATTTTAGTTTTTCAGCCACAGACAGGAAAATAGGTCTCTGAAAAACTCTACATAACTCTGTGTGAATCTACAGAGTTAATCCAGGTAACTAGTTCTGTTTTTTACTTTGCTAAGGAGTTGTTAGCAACTTGAATGTAATAATGTTTCAATTGAAGTAAAATTGTTTTCTCATTAAGTGTATATGAAAAATAGAGATTATTAGTAGTTACATCTTAGTAAAAAATCTAGCTAAAGCTCATGTAAATGCAGGTAAAATATATACAAGGGGACAAGGGATTAGCAAGATTGAGAATTTTGTCAGTTAAATAGCTATTACAGCACTGCCTTGATGATGTGGTCTCTGGAGGTACAAAATTAGGGGTAAGTCTCAGTTCTAGTGTTTGATAATGATGATAGAAGAAATTCACTGAGAAAGGGATAAGAAAGTATTGATAGTATGCCTTCTATTTTCCACTCATAACAAGGCCACATAATTCTCTTACTAAAAATTTACAGAGACTATAAACTTTACCTGAAGTCTTTCTTCATTAATAGAAACATTTTGTTATTTGACTAAGACAAAATTAACAGTCATCTAAACATGATCATTTACCAAATTCTGCATCTCCTGTTCAAACTAAGTACCTGAGATATACGTTTTTTTATGAATTTATCTGTCTTATACCCATCTGCTAAATAAAATATATGGCAATAAGATGTTTTCTTTTTTTTAATTTTTTTGAGGGTTATTTGGATTTTTTATTTTTTATTTTTATAGAAAAAAGTCTCATTTTCATCCATGTATCCCCTTGTTCCAATTCAATTTCCCCCTCCTGACCAGTCCCAGAGATGCTTCAGCCTCCCTCCTTGCCACCCCTCAATCACCTTCCAAGAAAGGGCAAGATGTCCAAGGTGGATTAGCTCAGCATCCACTCCAGGTAAGTCTGAGTTCCTCATGCTAATATCAAGAATGGGTTAGGTGTTCCTCTGGAAGGAATGGGCTCCAAGGTGCCAGTCCATGCACAGAAACACAGTCTGAAACCCTCCCATGGAGGCTACACATATTGTCCATGCCTGTGGACAGTTGTCTATCTTTGTAGTGCATAGGGGTTTTTTTTGTTTTGTTTTTTTCCAGATGGCTCCAAGATAGTTGTTCTTGATTCACTGAGCTGCCCAGAGCTCCAGTCAGGCATCACTGTGAGATTACTTTTTGTTTAAAGTCCACTAATGAGTGAGTACATCCTCTGCTTATCTTTCTGGCTTTGTGATACCTCCCTCAGCATGACATTCTACAAATCTATTCATTGGCCTGTGAATTTTAGGATATCATTTTATTTTACTGTTGAGCAGTACTCCATTGTATAGATGTACAACAGTTTGTTAATCAATTCTTCAGTTAAGTGGCATCTAGGTTGTTTCCAGGTTCTTGTTATTATGAATAATGCTACTATAAACATAGCTTAGCTAATGCTTTTGGAGTGCGAAGGTGCATCGTTAGGATATATGCCCAAAAGTGGTATTGCTGGATCTTTGAGGAGATTGATTCCTAGTTTTCCTAGAAACCACAATAATGCATTCCAGAGTGGGTGAACAAGTTTACATTCCCACCAACAATGGAGGAATGTTCCCCTTCCTCCACATCCTCTCCAGCATAGGCAGTCATCTGTGTTTTTAATCTTAGCCATTCTGACAGGTGTAAGGTGGTATGACAAATTTGTTTTCATTTGCATTTTTGTGATGGCTGAAGATTTTGAACACTTTTTCAAGTGCCTTTCAGTTATTCATAATTCTTCTGAGAATTCCTTTTTTGGTTCTGAACCCTATCCATTTTTAATTGGGTTATTTAGGACTTTGGGCTATAATTTCTTAATTCTCTATATATTTTAGAGATCAGTCTTCTGTCACTTGTAGATTTAGTGAAGAACTTCTCCAATTCTGTAGGCTTTTGTTTTGTTTAATTGACTTTGTCCTTGGCCTTACATAAGTTTCTTAGGTTGAGGAGGTCCCACTTAATGATTGTTGTTTTTAGTGTCTGTGCTACTGGTGTTATATTTAGGAAGTGGTCACCTGTATCAAGGTGTTAGAGGTTATTTTCCACTTTCTTTTCTATCAAGTTCAGTCTGGCTGGGTTTATTTGAGGTATTGATCCACTAGGATTTGAGTTTAGTGCAAGGTGATAGGTTTGGATCTATTCCCGTTTTTCTACACACTACCAACCAGCTATGACAACACCATTTGTTGAAGATACTATCTTTTTTGAATTGAATATTTTTGGTCTCTTTGTCAAAAATCAAGTGTTCAGAGATGTGTGGGTTAATGTTAGGCTCTTCAATTCAATTCCACTGATCTACAAGTCTGTTTTCATGCCAGTACCAGGCTATTTTTATTACTGTATCTCTATAGTATAACTTGAAGTCATGGATGGTGATGTCTCCTAAGGTTCTTTTGATGAGCAAAATTATTTTGTCAATCCTGGCTTTCCTGTTATTCCAAATGAAGCTGAGTATTGTTCTTTCAAGGTTTGTAAAAAATTCTGTTGGGATTTTGATGGGAATTACATTAAATCTGTAGATTGCTTTTGTTATGATTGCCATTTTTCCTATGTTGATTCTACCTATTCAGGAACATGGGAGATCTTTCTTATACCCTCTTCAATTTTTCCTTCAGTGGTTTAAAGTTTTTTATGAAAGAGATCTGTCACTTCCTTGGTTATAGTTACACCAAGATATTTAATGCTATTTGTAGGTATTATAAAAGATGATAGTTCCCTCATTTCTTTTTCAGTCCTTTTATCTTTAGTGTATAGAAGGGCTATTTTTTTAGTTAATCTTCTATTCTGCTACATTGCTGAAAGTGTTTATAAACTGTATGTTTATAAGTTCCATGGTAGAATTTTGTGGATTACTGATATATACAATCTTATCATCTGCAAATATTAAATAGTTTTATTTCTTCTTTCCTAATTCATATTACCTTAATCTCCTTTTCTTCTTTTATTGCTTTACATAAAAATTCAAAAAGCAGATTGAATAGATAAGGAGAGAGGGGACAGCCTTGTCTAATTCCTGATTTTAGTGGGATTACATTGAGTTTCTCTCCATTTAGTTTGATATTTGCCATTGGCTTCTTGTAAATCACTTTTATTATATTTAAGTATTTTCTCTGTATTCCTGATCTGTATAGGACTTTTATCATTAAGGAGTATTGAATTTTGTCAAAAGCTTTTTCAGCATCTAAGGGAATGGTCATATTTTTTTCCCTTCAATTTGTTTACATAATGGATGACATTTACAGTCTTCCATGTGTTGAACCATCCCTGAATTTCTGGGATGAAGCCTACTTGATCATGGTGGATGACTTTATATATATATATATGACTTTATATATTTATATATACATATATGTAGTTGTATTGTTTGCTAGGATTTTTTTTTTTTTAAACTTTATTTATTTGCCTTGGTGTTTTTCCTGGAACTGGAACTACAGACAGTTGTTAGCTGCCATGTGGGTGCTGGGAATCGAACCCGGGTCCTCTGGAAGAGCAGACGGTGCTCTTAACCGCTGAGCCATCTCTCCAGCCCCCGTTTGCTAGGATTTTGTTGAATATTTTTGCATAATTGTTAATGAGGGAAATTGGTATGTAATTCTCTTTCTTAGTTGCATCTTTGAGTGGCTTGGTTATCAGGGTGATTACAGTCTCATAGAAAGAGTTTGGCAGTTTTCCTTTAGTTTCTCCTATATGGAACAGTTTGTTGAGTATTGGTATTAGTTCTTCAAATGTGTGGTAGAATTCTGCAGTGAAACCATGTGGTCCTGGGCTTTTTATAATTTTGGATACTTTTAATAACTGCTCCAATTTCCTTTGGGATTATAAATCTGTTCAAGTAGTTTATCTTCTCTTGATTTAATTTTAGTAATTGGTACTTGTCCAGAAAGCTGTCCATTTCTTTTAAGTTTTCTTAGTACCCTGGATTTTCTGGGTTTCTGTTGTTATGTCCCTTTTCTATTTCTGATTCTGTTAATTTGTATACTCTCTCTCTGCCTTTTGGCTAGTATGGATAAGAGTTTGTCTATCTTGTTGACTTTCTCAAAGAACCAACTCTTTGATTCCTTGATTCTCTGTGTTTTTCTCCTTGTTTCTATTGTACTGACTTCTGCAGTAAGTACTGCATGTACTCCTTCTAGATGAGTTTGTTTCTGATTGTTCTAAAGTCTTCAGTTAAATTATTAGGTCTCTTGTGTGAGATTTCTCTTGTTTTTTCATATAGGCATATATTGCTATGAGTTTTTCTTTTAACAATGCTTTTATTGTGTCCCATAATAATGAGTATATTGTGGATTCATTTTCATTAAATTCTAGAGAGTCTTTGATTTCTTTTTTAACTTCTTCCTTGACCCAGATGTGGTGCAGAATAGAGATGTTCAGTTTTCCTGAGTTTGTAGTCTTCCTGTGATTTTTGTTGTTGTTGACTTCTAAGTTTAGACCATGGTGGTCTAATATGATACAAGGGGTTATTTCCCATTTTTTGCATCTATTGATATTTGCTTTATGACCAAGTATGTGGCCAATTTTAGAGAAAGTTCCATGGGGTTCTGAGAAATATGTATATTTCTTTGTATTTGGGTGGAAGATTTTGTAAATATCTATTAAGTCTATTTGCATCATAACTTCTGTTAGACCACTTATTTGTCTGTGTGAGTCTCTGTCTGGTTTACCTATCAAAGGGTGAAAGTGGTGTATTCAAGTCTCCCACTATTAGAGTGTGACATTTGATGTAGTGTTTAAGCTTTAGTAGTGTTTCTTTTACATATGAAGTTACCCTTATGTTACAAGCACAAATATTCAGAATTGAGATCTCATCTTGCTCGATTTTTCCTGAAATAAATAAGTAATGACCATTCCTGTTCTCTTTTGATTGATTTTACTTTGAAGTCTACTTTGTTAGATATTAGAATGGGGATACCAGCTTATTTCTTGGAAACATTTGATTGGAAAATCTTTTTCCAACTCTTTACTCTGAGCCAGTATCTGTCTTGGAGGTTGAGATGTGTTTCATGTATGCAGTAGAAGAATGGCTTCTGATTTTTAATCAGTTTGTTATAATGTGTCTTTTTAGGTTCATTGATATTAAGGGACATTAATGACCAATGATGGTTATTTCCTGTTATTTTTGGTGGTAGCTTGTGTGCTTTTTCTCTCTTTAGGCTTTTCTTTTGTGGTATTATGGATTGTTTGTGGTTTCGTGGGTGTATCTGGGTTCCTTAGGTTGGAGTTTTCCCTCTAGTGCTTTCTACAGGGCCGGATTTGTAGATAGGTATTGTTTAAATCTGATTTTGCTGTGTAATATCCTGTTTACTCTATCTATGGTGATTGATAGTTTTGCTGGGTATAGTAGTCTAGGTTGGTAGCCACGGTCTTTTAGTGTATGTTTAACTTCTGACCAAGACCTTTTTAATTTCATTGTTTCCATTGAGAAGTCTGGTGTTACTCTGATAAGTCTTCATTTATAAGTAAGTTGGTCCTTTTCATTTTTAGCTCTTCATGTTTTTTCTTTGTTCTGTACATGTGGCTTGATTATTATGTGATGAGCAGACATTTTTGGAGGTCTAATCTATTCGGTGTTTTGTAAGCTTCTTGTATCTTTATAGGTATTTCCTTCTTTAGTTTGGGAAAGATTTCTTATATGATTTCATTGAATATATTATCTGTGCCTTTGAGTTAGTATTCTCCTGTTTTTCTATTCCAATTATTCTCATTTTGGTCTTTTCATGGTGTTCCAAATTTCCTGAATGTTATGGGTTATGACTCTTTTGGTCTTAGTGTTTTCTTTGACTGATGAATCTATTTCCACTATTGTATCTTCCACACCAGAGATTAAGGTCTTCTGGTTATGCTTCTGTTTGCACTTCCAGTTCATTTCTTTAAATTTGTACCTTTGCCTCATTTTTGTGTCTTCTTTATTACTTCTCTTTCAATTTCTAGTTCCTGGCATGTTTCTATTATCTGCTGGTTTTCTTTTTCTCTGTTTACTTTCAAAGATTTCTTCATCCTTTCTAATTTTTTGTTTATATTTCCTATTATTTCTTTAAGGGAATTTTTCATATTTTCTTTTAAGGCTTCTATAATCTTCATAAAAGTGTTTTTAATGTTATTTCCTTCTGTTTCCTCTTCATTGCTCTTTACAGGTCTTGGTGTTGTAGAACCAGCATTTACTTCTGGTGGTACCCTGTTGTTCTTTATATTGTTATATGTATTCTTGCACAGTCATCTGCCCATTGCTTTTTTGATTCAGCTTTTGATTCTTAGTCAGCTCTTAGTATAATCTTATTTAGTTGTGGCTACAGGGGTTGTGTGTCTCCTGTCTGCTCTGGACATGGAGTACTCACAATATCTTACTCCGGTCTGAAAATAGGGTCTACATGGTCTGAAGATGTCAGTCTGAGATAATGCAGCTTGCCTTGGATAGGGCCCAGCCATGAGATGTCCCTCCTGCTACGTGTCTCTGGTGATCGCTGGGGAAGGTATCTCTCAGGTTTGGTGTAGGGCAGAACTGGGCCTGAGGTCAGACCTGGGACTGTGTCTTTGGCCTTGGAAAGGAAGCCTCTGGGTGACCTAGGAGCTGGAACCCACTTATCTCTTACTCTGCTCTGGACATGGGGTCCAATGGTCCAAAATTGTCTATCTGTAATAGGTTGTTTTCTTGTATCATTCAATGTATACCATATTCTTATTTCCTTAGATGATTTTCTCTTGCCATTTAAGCAAAATAGAAATCTTATAAAAGATTTTTTTAACTTCTTGATACAATCTATAGTTCTTTATAACATTTGTTCTAACTCAGTATATTTAGTATTAACTCAATCAGATACTGTCTTTTCTCTCAAGACCATTAGCTAAAGAGCACTGATATTACTTATTTCTCTACTTAAATTTTTTGTTTTATAATAAAATTTATTAGGTGAACTTATTTTTCTGAAGTTGTGTATTGAGCTACAGAGCATGTAAAATAATGCTTGAATCAGCAAATATAGTTTAAAGGTAGAGTAAATGACTTAGCTTAGTAGCTATATGCATTATATTTTATAAAATATACTTTTTTAAAAAATAGTGGTGAAAAACCAAATCTCTAATATTCTTACACACATTACAGGTACAATAAATATAGAATGAGAGTATTGTTTTATTTTTAAAAGATTTTTTCATTATACATTTCAACCACAGTTTCCCCTCCCTTACCTCTTCCCACTCACTTCCCAGATCCCCCCTCCACTCCACAGAGAAAGTAAGACCTCTCATGTAGAATCAACAAAGTCTGGCATATCAAGCTGAGGAAGGCTGGTCAAGACTCTCCTCCCTATATTAAGGCTGAGTGAATTATCTCTTGCTCCCAAAATGGTTTCCTCTCTCAAGATATCTGTTTTTTGTTTTCCTTCTCTTTACCTCTCCCTATTCAAACATCCCATTGTTTTTTCTCTTCCCTGTCTAGTCAAAGAGAGGGAGGATTGAATATATATGCAAAGGGGTAAACATCATGATGGAAAAACCCATGGAGACAGCTGACTCAAGATACTCATCATTCCTCACTGATTCTGGAGTGATATCAAGGGATCTACATGAGACCAAATGAGGCCCTCTTATAATGAAAAACAATTTTGTGGTTTGATCATTTGGTGAGTCTTCTGGTAGTAGGACCAGGATTTATCAGTAGTTCATAAACTGGCTTTTTGAAACCCATTCCCTACAGAGAGATGCCATGCTCAGCCTTGACACTGGGAGGTGTTAGAGGTTTTTTCCTGCCTTAATTTGATATGTTAGATTTTTTTAATCCTCATCCTCCTTTCTCTGAGGAGTATATAATTCAGGTGGAGGGAGGTAACTGAGGGGTAATTGGGCAGAGGAGAGAGAAGGAGAACTGTGGTTAGTATGTTAAATGAAAAAATGTTTTAAATAAAATGAAATTTGAAAAACATATTTAACTTATTGGGTTTGGGCAAAGGTTAATATGAGAGGATGGAAAAAACTTGTTTGCCAGTAAGGGAAAATATGCTTGTTTTTTATGTTTAACATATGACTAGAGTTAATCAGGGCTGGTCACTTTTGTGAAATTCATCTGTGATAGGACAATTCATTTCTTCCCACTATTGCCTATCCCAGTCTCAGGACCTGAACCCAAGCTGTGGCCAAACTGTAGCAGAGAACATAACAACAGACACCATGGAAATCCAGAGAATCTTAAGAACCTACTTTAAACTCCATCAAATTGGAAAATAAACAATCAGATGAAGGGTAACCTTCTTAAGATATAACTTATCAAAGTTAAATCAAAAGTAGGTAAGCTATTTAAACAGAACTATAATACCTAGTGAAAGAGGCAGTAATTAAGAGTGCTAAAACCAATAAAAGTAAAGGGTTGATATATTAGGGCAGATTTCTACCAGACTTTCTAGGAAGAATTAATTCCAATACACCTCAAATGATTCTAGAAATTGGAACATTGTTTAGTTCTATTTAATATGCTACAGTTAACCCTAATATCTAATTACAGAAAGACCAGCAAAGAAAGAAAATTACAGACCAATTTTCTATATTAAAGTAGATGCAAAAATACTCCAAATTACTTTCAAACTACGTCCCAAAATATATCAAAATGTTTATCTACCATCAGATAGCTTTATTCCAGAGAAGCAAAAATATTCCTAGATATTTAAATTCATATTTATAATCCACTATATAACAGATTGAAAAAAAGCAAATGCATGATTATTGAAATATATGCAGAAAATTTTTTTGACAAAATTCAACAACTATTAAGTTTTAAAGTGACTAGGGATACAAGGGACATATCTCAAAATAATGGAAGCAATTTGTTGAAAGCCCACAGACATCAACCCAAATGGAAAAAAACTAAAAGCATTAGCCCTAAAGTCAAGACATGACAGGGTTGTCAATTTTTCCTATAATGCATATTCAATACAGAACTGAAAGTCTTAATGCTTAGAATATCTTAGAAGATTTAGAACAATAAAACAACTGAAGGAAATCAAGGGTTACAAATAAAAACGAAAGAAATATTTTTATTGGCTAATGATATGACATTATACACAAGTGGCCCCAAAATTCAGTTAAGAAATTTTTACAGCTGGTAACACTTCCAGTAAAGTAACTAGATACAAAATTAATATATAAAAAATCAGTATCCTCCCTATATACAAGTAAAAATTGGGCTGAGAAAGAAATTATAAAAATATTCTTTTCACAATAGCCTCAAAAAGAACTTGGGTTAACTCAAATGAAGCAAATAAAATTCATCTGTGATACATAAATTTTGTATGATAAAGCTTTAAGACCTTGAAGAAAAGTTAGAAAATGAAGCATCTCCCATGCTCATGGATCAGTACAATTAATATAATAAAACATTCATCCTACCAACAGCAACCTACATATTTATGTCAATGCCAAGACAATTCTCCTCAGAAAGTAGAAGGAAAATTTTCATCTCCATTTGGAAATAAACAAAAATAAAACAAACAGAAAACAAGATAGCTATAACAACTTTGAAAAATGAGAAAACTGCTGAAGATATCACCATTTCCATTCTCAAAGTAAACTTTGGATATATACACATATATATATATGTAAATGTTATTGGCAGAAAAATAGACACATTCATGGATGTAATCAAATTGAAGATTCAAACATAAATCCCATTGGTTAAAAAAAATCAACTAATACTTTTATTCAAACTGAATTCCTGCATGCAATACATTATCAACCTGCAAAAAAAAAAAAAAATCTAAATAGATCAAAAAGTGCAACATGAAGCCAGATGGTAAACAGAATGTGAGAAATAGCCTTGAAGTCACTGGCACAGGAAGACTTCCTGAAAAGAACAACATTAACACAGGCACTAAAATCAACAATTAATTGATCTTCATGGAACTGAGAAGATTCTGCACAACAAAGAAAACCATTCAGATCATGCAGCAGCCTACAGAATGGGAAGGTATTTTATCAACTATACTTCTAAAATGTAAATAAAATGCAAAATCTGGTTAGCAAGGTAACAACCTAATTTTTGAAATGGTATACAGAACTAAACTGAATGTTCTCAAAATTAGAAATACAAATGGTTGAGAAGCAGGTAAAGAAATGTTTAATGTCTTTAGTAACCAGAAAATGCAAATCAAAACTACTTTGGGATTTCATGTTATACCTGTCAGAATGGCTAAGATTCATAAAAAAAAATGATAGTTCATGTTGGCAAAGGAAACATTTCTCTTGTGGTGGTGAAAATGCAAACATGCACAGCTACTATTGAAATCAATGTGGCCACTCCTATAAAACATGAGAATTGATCTACATCAAGATCCAGTTATTCTGTGCTTGAGCTTTTATACAGAGGAAATTTTATTTGGCTACAGAGACACTTGCCCAGCCATGCTACTTATTGTCTATTCATAATTGCCAGAAATTTGAAACAGTTTAAAAGTTAAGCAAAGGATAATGAATAAAAATATGGTATATTTGCAAAAGGGAATATTACTCAGCCATTAAAAAAAGTGAAATCATTAAATCACAAGTAAGTGTATGGAGCTAGAAAAATTTATCCTGAGTGGGGTACCTCTGTCTCAGAATGACATATTTGATATGTATTAATATTTATGTTGATATTGGCTGTTAATTGTAAGCAAGCAATAGTCTATATAAGCACAAAGGTTAGCGAGTAAGACAGTAAGGGACTGAGGAGGAAAGATGGAGTCCTTTATGATGGAAAATGAATAGATAGTTATGGAAGGATAAAGAGGGGACTGGAAAAGAAAGATCAAAGGGGAATGGAAGGAAAGAATAAACTAGGGAGAGAATATGAGGAGTGACAGCTAAACGGGAGAACCAACTGGGGGGTCATATGGAAATCAAATACAGTAGAAGCTTTCTAAATATGTGGGCCTATGTGAATATGTTTGAAGACAATCTAAATGTAATTGCCAAATTAACTGTTGGGGACAGAGGCACAATGAGGGCATCTCTCATCACCAGAGTAAGCTTCCAGTACAGGTATTTGGTTACAACTAATTTAATCTTTAGCGAAAGGAGTACTCTGGGAACCTTCAAAGTATTGTCAAAGCAGTTAGTCACTCTCACAAATTGATGTCATGGTCTTACTGTTAAAAACAACAGCTACACAACTCATTGAACACTGAGTAGTCCAACTGGTATTTTCATAGAGCCCTTGCCTTTAAGAAATACTACTCATGGTACTGAAGATAATTTGCACAAAACCAATGAATAAAGTTAAATACAACCCAGATGTAATTTCTTTTATCTACAATGAGGGCCTGACTGTAAGATGGGCTAGTATAATTGTAACACAAAGCTTGTAAAGATAACCAATCAATATCAAATTGGATTTAAGGGCCTGTGCCATGAGATAGAACCTATCCTCAACACTTTTTGGTTGGCCAAGAACCTGAGACCAGATGGGCCAGGGATCTAGGTGAAAACTAAATACTGCTGTTCTGCTAAACAAAAGTAGCCAAAAAATGACGCCTGATGACATTCATTCCACTATACTCATGGTGTCTTGCTCAGACATCATAAGAGATTTTTCCTGCAGCAGGTGATAACAAATGCAGATAACTACAGCCAAATAAGTGTGCAAAGAGTTTTAGGACTTGGAACACTGTCATAAAAGAATATCTTATATTTGAAATTTTCTGGCTCATCCTAGCTCTAAGGTCCAGACCTAGAGTCCCACAGTCTCTTTATCCCAAATAACCATACAAAGGCTTATATTAATTACAAGCTGTTTGGCCTATGGCTCAGCATTATTACTTGCTAACTCTTCCACTTTAAGTGGAACTATATTTTTTATTTATATTTAGCTGCATGGCTTGGTACTTTTGCTTCAGTACAGCATTCTCATCTCACTTCATCTGCTTTAATGATGGCATCTGCCTCTCCAATCTTCTATTTCCTAAAATTCTTCCAGTCTCATTGCTCTACCTCTACTTTCTGTCTAGTCTGGCCAATCAGCATTTTGTTCAATCAACATTTACAGTGACAAATATTTACAGTGTATAAGAGCATAGTCTCACAGCAATGTCTCCAACAAGCTCCTCACCTTGAGGCACAGGGAACTCCATAAAAGAGGAGGCAGAAAAGAATTAAAAGCCAGAGATGGTAGATAACACCAAGGAAACAAGATCTTATACACACAATAGCATAAATATACACATGAACTCACATAGACAATGGCAGCATATACAAGGTCTGCACTGGTCTGGGCATGATAGAGTTCCCAAGCTGAGAGAAGTAGATGCAAATGAGTATTCCTAGCTTGGAAGTTATTTCCAATTAATAACTAATTGGAAATGAAAAGTTAATTCTTTCTAACAGAGCTTCTATGGAGATATAAAATCTATTTAGAGGACATCCTCTGCCTAGCAGTAGATGGCAAGCACAAAAAAGGATTTTAGTGGCAGGCTTAGTCCCATATTATTTCACAAGGGTATCTTCCCTTTTATTGTTTCTTGCTTTATTTTATAATTACATGTCTTTGCATATATGTATTATGGCTTCCAGTTTTATGTTTTAAGTGATTCCTGTGTGCATGAATGTTTTTATCTCTACTATATACGTACATATGTTTTCTTGTGTTGTTTTATAGACTCTTCTGGGTTTTTTGTTTGTTTTGTCCTATTTTTGTGCTTTTGTTTGTTTTATTTTTATTTTAATAATCTTTAGATGCCTGTTTGTTCTATAAGGAGAGAGAATGGGTACGGATTCTGACAATAGGAGAGGTAGAGAGTTATCTAGGAGAAGTTTGGGGAAAAGAAACAATAATCAGAATATTTTACATGAAAATCTATTTTCAATAAAAGTAAAATATAGGAAAAGACAAATAAGATATTTAATCAAATTCTAAAAATTATTTTCTTATGAATTTTAGAAAAATATAGTTTCTAATCATAATTCTCTCTATGGACTAATGAACCAAAAAAATAACATGGGAGTAGCCTTGTGGAATGAGTTCTAAAATAAATGAACTATAGAACAAATTTTAGAAGATAAATAGCATGTGTACTTACAATTTAATCTTTATATTATACCATTTATTTAAATATGGCACTGCCAGTTGGCAAAGGAAATTTTAATACATGCTTCAAAGAAACAAATTCCTGTGCTTAATATTAATTTTATCTGTCAATTTGACTGAGCCAAGAAATTCTTAGATATATGATGAAAAGTTTGCCCAAATATGTATATAAGGATATCTCCAAAAGTGATTAATATCTGAATTAGAATACTGAGAAAGGAAGACTCATACTCAGCAGTGTTAACTAGGTAAAAATTAAGTTATTCAATATATAAACATTGCTACAAAGACAGATGAAGGGTGAATTCTCTCTCCTGCATCCCTAATTTCTATCTCCCACCTTAATTTGGGACATATTATTTTCATTCATTTAAAGACACACACACACACACACACACACACACACACACATACACACACACACACACACATTCTGATCTTAGTTCTCAGTAGTCTAGGCCAAAACCAGTTCCCCCAACATCTTTCTTTATTTTTAAGCCTCAGTTTTTAGACTGAATAACACCACTGGCTTTTGCAAAGAGAATTCCCTGTGGATTCATGAAAGACTGGTTCCACTTGAGCTGCTTCCCAGGAAATTTCCTTTACATATATAAGTATTCAGTTGATTCTGTTTCTCTCAAGAGCTCTGAATAATAGTAATGAATGAAGTCTTTATTTACATAAAAGGAGACTCAGTGCATTCATGTATACTAACAATATTATTAATTAATAAACAGGATTTACAAAAGTGAAAAATAATTATTTAAAATAATAGTATATGTCATTAAATTATCTTTAGCTTCCAGGAAGTTATAATTGAATAACACAAAAGGGAAGAAAATTAGCAAATAACATTTCATGACCACAACTTTTAAGAACACACATGAAATTAGATTAAATTTTCATTTTGAATAAGATTTTATCAAGTATATAGCCTACACATTCTCCAGGAGTGTATAGACACTCAAAATTTGGGATCTAAGCATTCTGTTTCATTAATTTTGTTTAAAAAATCATGTATGTTAATGCCTAGACATATCTTCTATTTTATTATTTAACTAGTACATGATATTCTGTGGTTTTAATATATGAATAACTGCTTAGAATCCTACTGTGCTGTGCTTAACCACTATTCATTTTAGCTTATATTCAGTTTCAGAACTTATTTGTAATGACATTATTATCCTTTTATCATTATTAGTCCCAACATTTCAGTAGAACACATAAATAAATTCAAAATATAGGTGTATGTGGATATATATGTCTGCATACATGTGTATGCATGTTTTTTAACATGTGGTGGGCATGTGTGCACATGTATCTATATACATGTATGATCATGAGTGATTGGGTATGCATGTATATCTGTGTATCTGAGTCTTTGTGCATTAAGCATTGTACATATCTAACCTATTTCATAATCATAAAAAACACTTACGTATAAGCATAAAACATAAATGTAAAATAGGGAATACTATATTTAACAGTACCTTGTGAATTCTTAAAACCTAGTAATTTCAGTTTAGTCTTTTAACACATGACTAATATAAACTGAATGTCACAAAACTGAATGAGAAAAATATAAGAGGGCATTTATCTGTCTGTCTGTCTTATCTTGTGTAGTTCTTAACTCTGTTACACACTCACTTGTATATCATGATTTGTCAGTTAAAGATCCCTTACCCCTTCCACTTTCAAAAATTTATTTAATTAGATGGCACAACAGTTAAACGACATTTATGCATTTACCAAGTATATCGTTGTCTTCAATAACTGTCATCTCAACTTCACATCCAGTAATGACTGTGCATGTGAAAGGAGCTTGAAGAAGAACACTGATCTCACCAAAGGACTCCTTCTCCTTAAGTTTACCCATATAAACAAGTTTTTTAACTTTTTTCTGAAAAAGATATGGAAAATAGAGTTTTAATAAATTATTCATGTAATCATTATTGTCACGAACTCAGTTTTTCATAAATCATCTAGCTAAAAGATATTAACAATGAAGTTTATTAAAAGTAGAGAAATCATTTATTTTATTCTATTCATTTTATATTAAAGCAATAATGCAATCCAGAACACAAGTATATGCTAGATAGATGACCACACTGTCATTTAATCATACATCTATTACATTATTTTAATGTTTATTTATTTAGGATAAGTGTGTGTGAGATGTTGATGATATTGATGATATGTATATAGAGAACTGAGGGCATCTTACAGAATTCAGTTCTTTCCTTTCACTATGTAAACCAGAGATCAAACTCAATTTGTCAGGCTCAGTGGCAAATACCTTTACCACCTGAGCCATCTCACTACCCTACCAGTCACTTTTGAATACATTAAGATCTCTGAGAAATGTTGAAATATTTGTATTTTTCAAAGGCTCTAGGATACTAATTTGTTTTTACAGTGTAACTTAGACATATTCTGTGAACTTCCAATTTTGATAAGCATTACCCTCAGTTGGGAGACATGGTTATTGGAGTCACTGAGGATGGAACACTGTAGTATCTTTAAGTGATGGGCTTAACTGAGATAGGAATTATCTCTTGTCTTTGTTCTTTTACTGCCTGTGCATGTTTGCTTGGAAGTTTGTTACTGGGGACTGATATCAGGTCCTTGCACACACTACAAGGATTCTTTCAGTGACCCATGTTCATATTCTAATATTGCATGTTTTCTTAGTAATGATAGGGATTTTAATTCAATAATCTAGTAATTATGTTACAGAAGGGGCCCTGTGGAGAGGACTTTATTACAGTCCAGTACATGTGGTTCTGAAGAGAATGATGACATCTTCCCTGGAAGACCTACTGATGATCAGGTAACAATAAGCAATAAATAATATTTTCCCCCAGAACAGGTGTTTGGCAGGCACTTGAACAAGAAGTAAGTTTTAATGTGTTAAAGTCAAAGTTATAATTATTTAGATATCTGACATTTCTGCACAGGATAAATATTTACCCTAAATATGACTGGTGTTTTCATATTTAATTGAATCATTTAAATACTCTTAGAGAAATAATCACTCATTCTTTTCCTATTATATGATTCTCTTTTGCCTGGTTAAGGAAAGCAAAATAAGTACATGCTGCTCTTTGAAGTATAATGTTCTCACACAACCTGTGCTGGGATCCATACAACTTATCCTTATAAAGTAGATTCTGTTTCACTCTGTGTGTCTCCATTCATTCTTTACTGGACATTTAGATTGGTTCTAATTCAGGGATGATGAGAATTAATGTGAATCTGAAAGTAGACAGAATTTTCTTTCTCATTGAGTAAATATTTAGAGAGAAAGGAGAATTGTCCCGTAAAATTCACCTTACCTCTTCTTTTCTATTATAGTAGTAACTTGCTATGGTTTTAAATTCTATTTCCCTAACAAAGGAGATAAAGTATTATGGTTGCTGGTAATTCTGAAAATTAAAATCAACATATTATGCTCCATATGTGTTATTCCTGAGTCTTACAACTTATTAATCAAAAATAAACCAAATAAAAATTCCCCAAATAATTCAACTGTTATCTTTGTAGGTAAAACAAGATAGTGTGCAATATGGATAAAAAAGCTGCCCAGTGTTCTTTATTAATTCGAGTAATTAATTATTAAAATAAAAAATAAGTCGAAACTCACCACTTTGTGTAATCGTAGTTTCATGAGTCCCACAACATTTCTATAAATGTTACAATATCCATAATTAATAAAACCCACAAATGAAATAACAGATCCACTTTCTACTAACACTGAAAATAAGAGAGAAAGAGAGAGATAAATTTTTTTACAATTATGCTACATAAAATTATCTTGTATAGTCTGACAAGATAAAAATCAGTCTACTTGACACATTAATTCTTTATTTTCATTTTCTGAATACATGTCATTCTATAGACACTATAAATAAAGTGAGTGGAATTTTAAAAGTGTGTCTAGTATTATAATTATGTACCCCTCTAGAAATAGTCACTGTGAAAACTTTGTCAGGATGGCAATAAGGTACTAGCATTGTCTAATAGAGATGAGGAAAAGTCTTGAGAAGCACTCAGATGAAGAAAATAATGAATTTTTTTGTGACTAAACTATTTTTAATAATATAGTACATATTGTGGCAATCCACAGAAATCCAGAAGAATTAGCTTGCTATAATAAACAGTGTTTTAAGGGGTCAGTGGGAACACACACACATGATTAACTTAACAATAGCAACATCTCCTTTATATATTGCTATTCTTAAAGATAATGAATTTATGAATCTTACTCTAAACACTGCCTTTGTGTAATTTATCATTTATCATGACTTTTTTTATTTGTTTTGTATTTAAAGGTAATGATTATTTTTAATACAACAAAAATCTAGAGAAGGTAAAAGAAAGAAATCGGTGTTATAAAATTGGAAACACTCAAAAGATAACATGTGACAGCACCTTGTAAAAATCTATATTCCCAAAGAGTCCTTTGTGAGGAAACTGAAAGAAAATATCCTCATCAGAAGTTTAATGGAAGTCTCCATACAATTCAACAAGAGAAAGATTTATGAGACTAAGGCTCTCACCTGTAGAGAGCTGCCTGCTGCTGCACCCTAGAGATGGTGCTGATTTCTGGCCTCCAACCCCCGTGGGTGAGTGCTCCCTTTTGATAAACAACTCCTTATTTGGCTTGAGCCTGGGGCGTGGTTTGCTGTTGCTTTTGTGGACCTATGAGCTGTGCCCACGTGGCTTATTGGGATTGGATGCCCTGAGAGTTTCTAGTCAGTGGGTGGGGTCTCCCGGAGGAGAAGGAGAAGGAGAAGCAGAGAGATGGACAAAGAGAGAACAATTGTAAAGGTCCCGAATAAACTGCTGAAAGAAGATCCTGGGTGTTTGAAAGACTCTGGGTTCTAGGGTTTGACCCAGGCATTCAGTTTAGGTATCCAGTAGATAAGACTTGTCCAGGCTTGCCCGGACATGCCCAAGGTTCCCCTGCCCCCGCACACAGGCACAAGCCTGCAAGCAGGGAGATAGTAGAAGGGTTGCTAAGGAACCATCAGATAACCAGAAGTACGTGACCAGGACCGCATACCACAAGAAGCCTGTAATGAGGGCCAATGCTCAGGGATCCCCCCTCCCAGCAAGCGACCGTTTCCTCCCACCGTTCCTTCCCGCCACTAGGCCTTCATCCAATAAGTAAAAGTTGTTGTTTAAATGAGCAAATGATTTCCTTGTTTTCCCTATAACCATGCCTTTTGCTTCTGTAAGTCTGCCTCCCGCCCTCCCCTATGCAATAAAAAGCCCCTGAACAAAGCCTCAGCGCGCCAGTTAGCTCCCTGAGTTGCTGCTGCCTGGAGGTACCTTTGCCCCCCAATAAACCCTCATGCAATTTGCATCTGATATTTGTGGCTCAGCTTGGTCTCTGGGACTCAGGGTCTCCTTCTGAGGAAAGGTCCTCATTTGAGGGTCTTTCATGTTGTGCTTTCCTTGCTGGCAAGGTTGTGCACAACACTCACCTAACTGTTCTGACCCAGTAGTGTAAATAGGATGCTAGACACACCACTTCTGCTCTTTGTTATTTATTTATCTACTTCGTGTTTGTTTATTTTCTAACACTATTCATGAGATTGAGACTGAGAAACACATTGAATTATGGGAGATTTTTTTAACATTATTTTTTGGGAAGGATAAAGAGTTCCTTTGTTCTTTTTTTTTTAAGCTTCTTTTCTTTTTTTTTTTCTTCTTTATTTATTTTGTATTTATCAAGAAAAATAGTAAGATGAATTTAAAATGCTGATAAGTTAAAAATAACTATAAAGATAAAAATCATAAGCATGACTTATCAAGGGTGATAATGCAAATAAGATTGCTACACATATATTTACTTTGTGTTCAGCTTTCCCTCTGAATTTTTTTTCCATCCCTGTATATCCTTATTCAAGATCCTTTCCCCCTCCCACCACATCAGGTCATTTTTTCTTCTCCACAACTCCCCATCCCCTCCCTTGGCAGGGAGCAGATAGTCCTATGGTCCCACTGACCCAATAATGTTTGGATCAGTCTCCACTCCTGGCAAATTCAGTTTTGTCGCCCCTCCCTCAAGAGTGAGTCAGGTGTTCCTATAGTTGGAGTGGGGTTCGAAGGGTCAGTCCAGGGTGTTTCTGATCCTAAGCTGTTCAGTGGTTGTGGTTTGCAGCTTGGGCATGCTTGGCTTTTTTTCTTGCTTGTTTGTTTAGAGACCACTAATGAGTGAGTACATCCCCTAGCTTATCTTTCTGAGTTTGTGATACCTCACTCAGGAGGATATTCTCCAAATCCATCCATTTGCCTGCGAATTTTAGAATATCATTTTTTCTTACTGCTGAGTAGTATTCCATTGTGTAGATGTACCACAGTTTGGTAATCCATTTCAGTTGAGGGACATCTAGGTTGTTTCCAGGTTCTTGCTATAGTTTCTTTGTTCTTAATATATATTTCATGTTTATCTTTCTGTTTTCATTGTAACTTTTAGAGTTTCTTTGTAATTTGTTTTTAAAAGAAAATAACTCTTTATTAGCAAAGCTCCATCTGGCAATGTGAAAGTGCATTAAAGGAGAACCTAGTTATCTTCAGGGGGAATAAGTTTCTTTTTTTATTAAGAATAAAGTCATGGTTTTTATCTATGTATATCATTGTTCAAGCTCCCTTCCCCTTTCTATCCCTTCCAGTCACTCTCTCTTCTCCACATCTCTTTATCTCCTCCCCAGCAAGGACAGGTCCCAAGGTCCCAAGGTCCCAATATGGCTTAGTTCAGGATCCAGTCCTAGAAGATCCACTTTCCTCACTCCAACATCAAGACTAGGTAAGGAGTTCCTCTGGATGGAGTGGAACACAAGGTTCAGTCCAAGGTATTTTAGATCCCAAGCATAATAGAAAATTTAATTTCCCTTGTGATTGATGTTTCCTTAGTAAACATATGAAATGAATTCAGTTATATATGTCACAGAGTAAATGTTGTATATGAATTTGGCATTATCACTGTGAATTTTGTTATAATTAATTTATCAGATTCTTACCTATAAAGATCATAATATTTCTCTGCAAAGACTTTGAGTTGTTTCTACATTCTGAGATTAGAAGAGTTCTTCACTACTCAACCATCTCTCCAGAAACCAAAGCATCACTTTTAACTATTTTCTTTAACTCCAAGTTTACCTTCAATTTCTTAAGATCTACTTCTATGTTAGTTTATTTATTCCTTTAAATGTTTTAAAACAAGATATTTCTGTGTAGCCATGGTTATCATAGAATTCACTAAATACTCTATGCTGGTCTCAGAATCATAGTCATTTCCGTACCCCAAGCAAAGAGATTATGGGCATTTATTACTATATCTAGTGTATAATTTTTATCTCAATGTCCTCTTAATCCAATTAATTAACAGCAACTTCTCTCCATCCATTCTTACTTTGAATAAATGTTATATCAGATTTTCTATTAATTTATTTTTTTGTTTGCTGATGACCATACTTAAATTACTGTGATCAAAATACTTTAAATGTGCATTGGTAATATGCATAAATCTTTAACAAAATATTAGTAAATAAAATCAAATATCATGGGCTATGGATATAATTCATTGGAGGAACTGTTGTTGACTGTCCATATGAATCTGGTGTTTGACCCCTAGCACTGAAAAATAAATAAATACAGCTATTTTATGTGGAATATATTGTTATCTATATTTGTGTGGAAGAATTACATACCAAAATCAAAGAGATATAAACAAGAAATGCCATATTAGTTCAATGTTTAAATGAATATATAAATTAACAAATTAAAAAATATGTGTATCAATCAATTCTGAAAATAATTTAATTCAATCTCTACAGCCAGGTAGTAACCTTGTTGCAAAATATTTAGCAAGTGTAAGACCTTGTGTTCCATCTTTAGCAGCAAAATAGCAAAACAAAGTTGTTTTTGTTGTTGTATAAAAAAATCTCAATAATTATTCAAGACAAAACTCTCAGCAAATTGGTATAGAGAGAAATTTCTTGAACTTGGCTAAAATCTCTATTTACAGATAATAATGAACAGTGGAAAACTATTTTTTTCTATTCAGGGTAGGCATATCAAAAATATCTTTTCTATTATTTATTTTCCACATCTTGCTAGAATTCTTAAAAAAATGACAAAAGGAACAAAAGTACCCAAAATTTATAAAGAATGGAGAAGAAAAATCTTTTTTCTATGATATAATTATATATGAAGAAAATCTGAAAAAGACAAAAATTCTGAAATTCTTGAGGGATATCAGTTAAGGTAAACAATACAAAATTAAAACACAAAAGTCTACCATTTTTCAAAGTACCATGATCAGCTATCTGAAATTAAAATAATGTTTATATTTTGCATACAGACCTTAGAACAAACCTATCGCTGACATATTAGCCATGTCACCAAACTGCATGGTAAGCAACTGTTCTGTTCTCAACCCAGGTCAAAGACACTGCTTATTTTAGTGAGTCAGGATTAATAAAGAAATTCCTTACTATTCAAAGTGCTGAGAACAAGCAACATAGAATGCTGAACCTTTTCACCTTCTTAAAAGACCCAGAAATATCTTGGAAATTTGGACAGAAAAAGCATAAAAGTTGGATGAAGAGAAGATTTAATATAAAACTCTATTTTCTGCATATGATATGATTATTGTATTTATAAATTCAAATCAGTTGTTTTTTAAATATCATCTGCATATGACCCATTTGAAATTCTAAATACAGGTTATGGGGAAGAAGTATCTATGTTCCATCCCTGACTGAGAAGCAATTGGCAGTTGATGGCTTCTAGGACATTGAAAATCATTTTTCTCTGTTGGGAGAGAGGTGGCACCTGTTTGTCTTATTAAGATCCACCAATTGACCCCACACAGTTGAGCATTTGGGCAAAAGCTATTAGATATAGTAAGTTAAAACATAATAATAAAAGTAAAATAAACAAAAGGAAGGCATGGAATTTGGAAAGAACTATATTTAGAAGTTCCAGGGGCAATGAGGGTTGGATACGGATTTTGATCTCCTCCGTTTCTGACCTGGGTCAGTTGACCCCTCCTTAGGCAACTTGGTGATCCCCACTCCCGGGAGGTCATCACATTGATACAGAACTTAGTGCAGACACCTGATCGGCATAGCACACTACAGCCCAGAACTAGATTCATGCAATCTTCCTGTTTCAGCTCCCCTGGGTATTTAAAAACTTTAAATCACTGGAAAAAGAAATTGAAGAGGATAGTAGAAAATGGAAAGGTCTCCCATGTCCCTGGATAGGTAGAATCAACATAGTAAAAATGACAATTCTACCAAAAGCAATCTATAGATTCAACGCACTTCCTATCAAAATCTCAGCACAACTTTTTACAGAAATTAAAAGAACAATACTCAATTTCATCTGGAATAACATGAAAACAAGGATTGCCAAAATAATTTTGCTCAACAAAAGAACCTCAGGAGGCATCACCATCCCCGACTTCATGTTATACTAGAGAGCTACAGTAATAAAAACAGCCTGGTACTGGCATAAAAATAGGCTTGTAGATCAATGGAATCAAATTGAAGATCCCAATATTAACCCAAAAACCTATGAACACCTGATCTTTGACAAAGAGGCCCAAAATAGTCAATGGAAAAAAGATAGTATGTTGGCATAGCTGGATGGTAGTGAGTAGAAAAATGCAAATAGATCCAAGCCTGTCACCCCGCAAAAAACTCAAAACCAAGTAGATCAAAGACTTCAACATAAACCCAGCCAGACTGACCTTGATAGAAAAGAAAGTGGGAAATACCCTCCAATGCATTGGCACAGGTGACCACTTCCTGAATATAAAGCCAGTAGCACAGACACTAAAAACAACAATCAATAAGTGGGATCTCCTGAAACTGAGAATCTTCTGTAATGCCAAAGACAATGTCAATAAGAAAAAATACAGCCTACAGAATGGGAAAAATTTTCACCAAAACTACAAGTCACAGAGGACTAATCTCTAAAATATTTAGAGAAATCCAGAAACTATATATCAAAATTCTAAATAACACAATCAAAAATGGGGTTCAGAAGTAAAAAGGGAATGCTCAGCAGAATTACAAATGGCTGAAAGACACTTGAAAAAATGCTCAACATCTTTAGCCATCAGAGAAATGCAAATCAAAACAACTTTGAGATACCACCTGACATCTGTTAGATTGGCTAAAATAAAAGACACAGTTGATAGCCTATACTACAGAGGATGCAGAACAAGGGACACTCCTCCATTGTTGGTAGTAGTGTAAACTTGTTCAGCCACTCTGCAATGAAGTGTTGTGGTTTCTCAGAAAACTGGTAATCTGTCTCACCAAGGATTCAGCAATACTGCTACTGGGCATATACACTAAAGATGCACATTCACACTCCAAAGGCGTTAGCTCAACTATGTTCATATAAGCATTATTTGTAATAACAAGAACCTGGAGACAACCTAGATGCCCCTCAACTGAAGAATGGATTAACAAACTGTGGAACATTATACAATTCAGTACTACTCAGCAGTAAGAAAAAATGATATCCTAAAATTTGCAGGCAAATGGCTGGATTTGGAGAATATCCTCCTGAGCAGGGTGTCACAAACCCAGAAAGATAAGCAGGGGATGTACTCACTCATTAGTGGACTTTCAACAAAAAGCAAAACATGTCCAAGATGCCAGCCATAACCACTGAACAGCTTGAGATCTGAAACATCTTGGACCGGCACCTTGGAACCTATTCCCTCCAGAGGAAGACCTGAACCAGTGTTGATGTTGGGGCGAGGAAAGTGGATCTGCCTGGAGTGAATGCTAAACTAAGCCTCCTTGGGATCTCCTGCCCTTGCTGGGGAGGAGATAAGGAGATAGGGTGAAGAGAGAGTGACTTGGAGGGGTGGGAGGGGGAAGGCAGTTTGAACAAGGGGATATATGAATAAAAATTGAGACTTTATTCATAATAATAAATGAAGATATATTTTATTCATATATAAAATTTCAAAATAATAAATATAATTAACATAATATATTCATATACATTTGTATATCACCATATGTATTATAAAACTAACTAAATGTATACAAGTGAAAAATGCTATGAGATGTATAAAACTACAAATTATTTACAAATGATGTATGATATCAAAGATATTCCAAACAAGTGTAGATATATAGAAAGATATAATATTGTTACTATGGTAGCTTCTTTCTAAGTTATAGATTCAGTACTGCCTCATTAAAACTAATAATAAAAGTTATAATTTTAAAAGGAAAGATAAAGTTGTGATGGAACTCATTAAAATTAAACTGCTACCTTATTTTGTAGATATTAACTCTGACTTGATATTCCTTATAAAGTTGAAAAAGATATTGGAACACCAGTAAAGAGCAAATACTAAGAAAGACACTACTATAATCAAGACTTCCTAAAAAGCCACATTTTTCTAAATGCTGTAATGTTACCAGAAGTGTCACAGAACAATGCAATGGGACACACACCAGATGAAGGCATCTACATATAGCCAAATATTTTTGGAAGAAGAATCAATTTTGAAATGCTAAAAATATTCATTTTATCAGATTATAAACTGATTCCAAACATCACCATTTCACTCTTTATAAAATTTCAGAATGAATCTCATGGTCTACATATAAAATGAAATTCTTCAGGACTATGAGGAGAAGGCAACCACAAGTATATAAAGAATATAAAGTTTTCTAACTGAAGGTTTAATCCTGACATCAAGAGTATGAAATTGGAGGTAATACCATGAACACAAAATATGCATGCTATCACAAAAATGTTATTTTGGTGATCTTATTTGGATAATATATCTTTCAACTATTTAAAGAATTTCTTCTCCAATGTACTTGCTTATACTCATTCTTTTCACACTAAGAGGCTTCAAACTCACAGCAATATCACAAATTAGCATTGCTTGCAACGTGGAAATATGATACCACTTCAAAGAAGAAGGATGCTGAGATGTGATTAAATTGCTTATTTTAGATACTTGTTTAATGACATTCTTTTTTAGAAATCCAACCCTAACCCTAACTCTGATGCCAACTTCAGCTCTGTATAATGCATATTTCTTTGGTTGCATTACAAAACATTCAAGCCTCACATATAAACGTCATACCCAAATGATCTAAATACTTCAGCTATGTTTTGAATTACAGTATACTATCTCATACTTTTAAATCTACATTCTTTTCAATTTGTGTATAAATAGAGTTATATTTGTGATACAGTTACATTGTGCAACTAATTCATTCACCTCTTTCTCATTCTTGCATGTTTTCACTTTTGATATTCATGAAATATTTTTCCACATTTACATAGATGATTTACTATGTTGGTTTTGTTGACTGTAACTGTAATATAGTGAGAACTCTATATTGTTCCAGAATTATTCACCCACTTCCTTTTTAA
This sequence comes from Sigmodon hispidus, assembly GCA_004025045.1. Lineage (NCBI taxonomy): Eukaryota > Metazoa > Chordata > Mammalia > Rodentia > Cricetidae > Sigmodon > Sigmodon hispidus. Next base: position 75,040 of record PVIH01002880.1, read on the forward strand.
TGGATATTTAAGTTGTTTCCAGTTGTTCAATACAGTACAATAAAATTATTGAATCAAAATTTTACACAAAGTATGAATATATTAGTATCATGTTTCAGAAATATTTATCCAATAAGTTTCACTCCATTTCACATTTTATCAAATTAACCTTGAAACATCTTGTAACAATTTCACTTGTCTAAATTGCAAAATATTATTATTTTCTTACTTTGACAACCTTGTATAATAATGAAAATTTTAACATTGGCATTCTTTTGCTTGTTTCATCCTGGGTAGTTGCTTTTTTCTCTCTTATTTTAATTGTATCACTCAATCATTCTTCTGTATGTTTCTTTATTTCTGTCTTATGTTTTGTTTAGTCTACATTCACTCATATACTTGAACTTTTATTATTCACTTGGTAAAGCTGTCTTTACAAAAATTGTAACTCATTTCTAACATAGTAAATGACTTTTCAGATTGAGGATTGTGTAGTTCTACTTACTTAATGGTCATTAGTATAACAAACGATGGATTCCATCATGATATATTTATTTAAATTACTTTGTATTTTAACTACAAAATATAATTCATAAAAACAAAATAAGACTGATCTAAGCATTATTGGGTCAGGGGGACCATAGGACTGTCTGCTCCCTGCCCAGGGAGGGGATGGGGAGTTGCAGAGGAAAAAATGACT
>PVIH01002880.1:83434-175626 GCA_004025045.1 Sigmodon hispidus
CAATAACTATATAGAGGATAAGAATGATAAGCATGGCTTATCAAGGGTAGACATACAAATAAGATTGCTACACCTATATTTTCTTTGTGTTCATCTTTCCCTCTGAATTTTTTTTTTTTTTCCATCCCTGTATATCCTTATTCAAGGTCTCCTCCCCCTCCCAACACATCTGGTCACTTTTTTTTTTTTCCTCTGCAACAGGATATTTCTATATACATTATTTTCACCATTAAATTAGGAATAAGTTCATAGGTTACATATAATGATATTAGTAGGAGTTATCTCCATAAGATATTTTCAAATTAGAAATATTCATCAAGCATGTCTATTACTAGTTACTACTTCAGAAAAACTTTCATTTCATAATTTTGTAATAATTTTTGAAAAACAGTAGAAGAGGAACAATAATACATGCTTCAGACAAGCAGAATGGAGTGTCTATTCTTGGTGGGTTAGTTCCTGAAGTCCAATCTTACAGAGGCTGAGACAAAAGCATCTGGAGTTTGAGATTAGTCTGAGCATACAAAATGAGACTCATTTTTATTAAAAATAATAAGAAGACAGGAGGGGGAGAGGTACAGAGGAGAAGAGAAGGAAAGAATGTTCACAGACAATTATATTGTATCAAAAAAGGACAGTGTAAAACACTCGATTGCACCAAATTAAAAATGACAAAGGATACTTATATAATAAAATAATATAAAGATGTAAAGATCATGAATTTTATTGTTTAATGAGCACTATTATCATAAGCCCAGAAATAAATATTGTTTCAGGATATAAGTAAGCTGAAAATAAATACAGTAGGTTTTTGTCAGCATCTGAAAGGGCATTTGTAGATGTCAACATCAGAAACAAATTTTATTTGGGTGGTCAAAAAATAAGTAAATAAAAATCAAGTTATTTTTAAAGGTTCAGACTTTAGAACACATGCACAATTCATACTAAAACTGGAAATTTCAAGTATCTGTATATAAGCCATTTAGGAAACTCAGTTTCATCTTTGTATTTAGTATGCTTCCATGATCATATAAGTGATGGCTTAAAATCACAAAACACAGAAATATGGGTGGTAAGCCATTAAATATTTCTAGGAATTATTAAAAGAAAGCATTGTCCCACCTCAGCAGTTGGCAGGAAACCAGTTCATATAACCTTGTGGTTTCAAAGCCTATCTGGTAGCTGTTTGGAGTGTGTTGGTGAACATCAACAGTCCTATGTATCTGTCCAACAACAATGTACTATGACTGAGAATTAAAACCAAAACCGAAAGTTATATAAGGGCATGTCTGTAATCTCAGTGTTGAAGAGACTTGAAGATCTTGAGATCTTAAGATAGCCTGGACTATAAATAACCTGAAAGCCAGACATGATTATATAACATGATCTTGTCTAAATAGAAAGGAGAAGAAGAGGAAGAAAAAAAAGGAGAAGGAGGAGGAGGAGGAGGAGAAGAAGAAGAAGAGATAATAATAACAATAACAATACTTTTTGTTTTGTCCCTGTAAGTGATGACTGGTAGTAAATGGTCTTAAGATGTACTGAAAACATACAGAAAGTCATATTCTAAACAGAGAACCTGAATGGTTAAAATGCTTGTTACATTAATTTTTCTATCCTTAGTCATTATTGCTTTTTGTGCCTGGGCTCTACATGAAATAGTTGCTAAACATTTGGCTTTTGGGTGCCCCAAACCATTCAAATGTCACTGATATTGACTAACCTGAGTTTTTCTCTTAAATTTTTTACTTCAAATAACACTCTTTAGTTATCACTTTTCATTTTTGTAAAATGTATAAAATACGATCCAATCATTTGAATTGCAGTTTCAAATGACACAGTCTTTCCTTTTCATTGGGCACTAACAAGCAGTTGGCTTTTTTTTTTTTTTTTTTTTTCTGAGTCTCTCTGGAAGTGGCAGGGAATGAACTCATGGACTTGTAAAACTTATGTAAGTACTCTCTCGTTGAGTTATATCCCAGCTGTTAGTTTGGTTGTTCTATCAGCCAACTAGGGTCCCATTATTTTTCTGGCCTAGATAGTCATTCCCAATCATGAACAAATAAGTAAATACTTATTTTCTTTTTTTTTTGTCTTTTGGAAAGCAACCAACTGGATTTTCACCAAAGTACAGAATATAGTATTAAATATTAAATATGTATTATTAAATAAAATTATTATTATTTTAAATATTAAATATTATTATATATTAAATATTATTTTAATGGAAAATATTTGCAATATATCTCATCAGCTTTAAATTACATTCCACATATTTTTGAATTACTAAATTTTTTAAATCAAAATGCAAGTTCTGTAGTAATTAATCCTTTGTATATACTTAAATATTTTATGTTGAAATACATTTTTATTGTCATAAAGGCAATTAGCATAGCATTTCAGACACAGCAGATGAATTGAAATTGGGTACAGTAATATTTCATGCAATGTTATTTTGTTGACTGTCTGAGGTCTCTGATGCTTAGGTACTTTTGTGAGGCTACTGTGAATGAGATTATTTCTGATTTTTTTCAGTTTGCTTGTCACTGATATAGAACAAGGCTAATTATTTTAAATATCCTGTTGCTTTACTAAAATTGTCAAATAAAAATACTTTAAATAAAAATTCTAATAGCCTTCTTAAAAAGAATACTAACTAAAATTAAATGATAATATTCTGACTCTGACAAATCCTTATGGGGTTGGCTTTAATAAAATGGTTAACCCTCTCATTGATTTCAGTTTTCAGTTACAGACAGTGGACTTCTTCACAGAACTTACGTGAGTTTATTGCACCATATCAGAAAGCTCAAGAATATCATGAAAGTAGATTTCAACAGAACACAGCAAGTAAATAAAGCCAACAGCAGAAAAGGCCACTCTAAGTAGTGAGGGGAGGAATCCTCATGGCTGTTGGTCCTCTCTTCACTTGTATGTAAAGTCCTGAACCTCAAACCAGCATGCTCCTCTGTGGGCTTGCAAAAACAAACAAACAAACAAACAAAAAAATCCTCTCAACTCATCACCAAGAACCAAATCTTAAATCTTCAATCACAGAGAATTCCAGAGATAGAGCTCTAAATTTCTTCATCCTTGACAAGCAACCTGGAGATGTTAGGAAGTAAGAAACCTCTCAACAGTGCAATTCACACCATTCATCATGCTCACATGGCTCTAATGGTCTTATTTACAGTAGAGTGCATTGGAGAAGAAAGCTAATAAATGAGGATATTTTGATTCATTATGTTTATCAGTGACCATTTAATTTATCATCTTACACAGCAGAAAGTTATAAAGTGAGATTTAAATAGAATGAATAAAAATAAAATTGCATATTTGAGCTTGAACATAATGGAGTTATAGAATTCCTAATACACAATGAATCACAGTGACAGTGTTTTCCGCTATTTTCTTGTAATGATAAAAATGTGTGATAAAATGTAAATGAGTATGTTTGCATATAGGAATTTGGAAGCAAAAGTACATGTCGGGTCTTAAGGTTCAGTCAACAAAACTAATTGCTTAAAAATATTGTGTTATAGGCTAAAAGAACCTATGTGAACTGACGAGCATGGGGTTCAATTATTTTCTTTGCAGAATAATAAATTATAGTTTTGTCTTTAGAAAAAAAAAATCCTGTCATCATCATTGTCATTCATCAATAGTTCTTAAAAGGTCTACAAATCTCAGGTACACTTTTTGTAAATGGGGAGGTCATAAGGGTAGGTATGAAACTGAGAGGCCTGATAACTGAGTTTGATGGGATGCATGATGTAAAATCAGCAAATAACACATAAAAACATTACGCTGGAAAAAAAGTGAAAAGGAAATGAGTCAATTTCAGAAAAACATGAAACCTAGTGAGAAATATGCACATATGCTACAAAACTAAAATAGTGTTATGGCTTCTGAAGTGCTAGAACAGTGTTTGGGAAAATTTATCCATGGGCCAAATTTGATTCAATACCTATGTCAAATAACTTTCAAGGTAAAAACTGGTTTTCAGATTTTAAAATAAGAAAATGCATGCAAAATAAAGTAATGGTATTCCATAAAGATTTTAAAGCAAGTGTTCTTTGACTACTTCAGAAAGATTACATATTCCTAGAAAGAAACAGTAGCATAACCTAACTTGCATACAAATAAAAAAATTTTTATTCATAATAAAAAAAGAAAAACAAAACAAATTTTTTTATTGCTTTTTGAAAATCAATATCAAACTTTATATAAAAAAGCAAAACATTCAGGATAGATAAAAAACACAGTAATAAAACTTCCCTTTTCCGTAAAATACATAAAACATAAAAAATAAAATCTAATGCTTCTTAAGCCAGATTAGGCTCAGCTACAGATAAAGAAAGCACAGTAGGTCACAGCTAATGCCCACGGATGCTCTATACCAAGCACAAATTTCTGCTAAACAAGCCTTCTAAAGTAAAATGTGAAGTTTTGTTTTATTTTCGTGTTTGTGTATGTGTGCGTGTGTGTGTGTGTGTGTGTGTGTGTGTGTGTGTGTTTTAAATCACTTTATTCACCTATCATATTTCAATGAAAAGAGAATGTTTTGGCTTAAAGTCCACCAATGAGTGAGTACATCCTCTGCTTATCCTTCTGGGCTAGTGAGAATTTGCTCTGGAGGATATTCTCCAAATCCATCCATTCGCCTGAGAATTTTAGTATATTATTTTTATTTACTGCTGAGTAGTACTCTACTGTGTAGATGTACCACAGTTTGTTAATCCATTCCTCACTTGATGGGCATCTAGGTTGTTTCCAGTTTCTTCCTATTATGAATAATGCTGCTACGAACATAGTTGAGTTAATGCCTTTGGAGTGTGAATGTGAGTTTTTAGGGCATATGCCCAATAGTGGTATTGCTGGATCCTTGGGGTGATGGATTACCAGTTTTCTGAGAAAACTCTATACTGCATTCCAGAGTGGCTGAAAAAGTTTACACTCCCACTAATAATGGAGGTGTGTTTCCTTGCTCTGCATCTTCTCCAGCATAGGCTGTTATTTGTGTTTTCGATCTTAGCCATTCTGACAGGTGTAAGGTGGTATCTCAAAATTGTTTTGATTTGTATTTCTCTGATGGCTAAAGATGCTGAGCATTTTTTCAAGTGCCTTTCAGCCATTTGTAATTCTTCTGCTGAGAAATCCCTTTTAAGTTCTAAATACCATTTTTTGATTGGGTTATTCAGTAATAAAGAGTGAATTTGGCTTAATGAAAGTTTAGGACCTTCAGAAGGGAGAATGACAAGGAAAAAAAGGATCAGTTAGCTAGACAATGACCCTAGCACGAACAAGAGACATCACGTTGACTGGGTGGGATAGACATGAAACAGCAAAGTTACACTGAAACTTGAAGCAAGTAATATGTTAAATTACATTAGAGACTTTTGAAATTTTATTAATGAAAAGGAAACGTTATTTCTAGGAAAATGACTACAAAAAAAAAACATTTTCATAGCTGGCAGGACAGATGAAAACAAGAAATAGAAAAACAGAGTACAACGAATTTAAATTGGCAAAACACTTCAGTGATAGGACCTGAAAAAAATCAAGCTGCTACTGACCTGAAAACTTCTTTCACAATAGCTAGATTTTTATGTTGTCTAAAGGTTCTATATATATGCATATAGTATGTATTGGAACAGCTTGGCTAGTAAATTAAACTAGTAATGAGTCACAATTTGAAAAATAACATGGGACCAAGTTATAAGTAACCCTAGAGATGGCAGTCATTGGGCTCCTTTATGTATGAAGCCAACATGTAGAAAACTATGAGGAGCTAAAATAGAATTTAGAGTCAGAAACTGCCAATACTCCTAAAGTCTATTAAGCTTTTGAAAAATTAACTAAATCTCTCTGGAACTTTATCAAATAAATATCCTTAAGACAAGATCAAAACATACTTTATATGCTTTGGAAATCATTCACTTCTAATTATAAACTCAAAAAAGAATTTTTAATTTCAAGTATATCTTTGTTATCTGATAATGATTCAGTATAAGTTGTAAGTCAAGAAATATATCTGATGCTTTTATTTGATATATTGTTGGTTACTATAAAAATATGGGATTATTTTAATGGAATATATTTCTAATCTAGATCAGTTCATTTATAAGATCCATTGTACATTTATGCTATAAGGGGATTTAAAGCAATATTTGTCATTCTTATCTAAGGAAGAAAATCTTCTCTAAACTCATGTAAATTCATGCCCTACCTTATGTATACTTAGTAATGAATGGAAATGTTATTTTCACTTTTCATCATAATAAACTCTCTAATATAGTAATCGTTTAACATATGTTATTACTTTTCAAGACACCTAAGTCTTTGAAAAGTATTTTGTCTAATACATTTTAGTTCTTTAATATGAAATTTAAGCGTTTTAGATCATGTTTTTTTGTTTGAGAAACATTATTAATAGCAAATAAGTGTAATAAAGTCTTAGAATCATAATCCCCCTACATTACAGAATATTTTGTTTATATTTTATACAGCTTAAGTGTGGTCTCTTTTCATTGTTTTGTATTATGTAAGTTATTACTACAAAAATGGACTGAGATATTACTTTGATACATACTAGCTATTGAGAGTTAGCTTATAGCCAATATTTGACACACATAATATACAGTAAAAAAACTATAAATCCAAAATATTCATAATATTTCTATATATATAAAACCATGCTGAATTTAGAAAAAGCTAAGCTCATATTTTTATAAGTTAGTTTACTACCTGATTCAATATAGTTCTTGAGGTTTTAGCTAAAGCAATAAGAGAACAAATGGAGATTAAGGGGACACAAATTGGTAAAGAAGAAGTAAAACTATCTCTGTTTGAAGATGATATGATTGCATCCATAAGTGATCCACAAAATTCTATCAGGGAACTTCCACATATACATGTGAATAAAACATTTATTTTCCCACTTTGTTAGTAAAATATTTCACATAAACAGCTCAATATTATTAATCTGTTCTCTGGCTGATGGTCTTTTGTTAAACTCCTGGTAGTATTTCAATAATATTAACATAAGTAATATTTATATTTATAATTTTGATAGTATTAATAACTTCAATATTAATATTAAGATCTAATTATTATTAATATTAATAATATATTATTGATGATATTAACAACATTATTAATATTAATCATTTTCATAAGCAAAAAATATTCAATAAATATGCAGCAAATTTAAATGCTATGTTTCAAGAAATGATGTAAATAAGAACACGGAAAGGAAATTCATCAAATCTGAGTAGTTTATTACAATATTTTGTGCTTTGAATCCTAAACTTGTCTCTCATGATAACTTATTTCCTTCAGCACAACACCAGGTACATTATATACATTCTAAACTGAAACTCACTTTCTTGATATCTAGGGATTCTACCCAAGGATACCTTAGCCATATTCAAGATTTATAACATTATCAAACTTGTGGAAACTTCAATCTGAGCCCAATTTAAAATTAATCTCATGGCCATCACAGCTTGGTGAGCTTGGGTAGTGCAATTTCTTAACAAGTTTAGTCTAATATACTGGTGTGGGTATCTGTTTCACCAGTGTTTGAGAGGAGAGTAGTCTCACTGCTCATTCTGATGCTCATGTGTGTTTCTGGTTGGACAAAAGGGTTCCTTAGTAAAAACAGAAAATCTCCTCCAAACATCTATTGGTCTTCTTCCATTGTTCTCCCTTTTTTATTTGGCTCTCATGGAATGTTTAAGGACTCAATGCTGTCTATGCTTTCATGTGAAAATACCTTAGGAAGTCCATGTATGCACTATTCATAACAGTCTTTCCCTTACTCTTTCCCTTATTGAAACTCCATGTACTTTAGAAATTATAAATACAATTCCTCCAAAATTATAAACTGTTTAAGCCCAACATAATGCCACATGTAGAAAGGTACACATCTCACCCCCTGTGACAAATCACAATCAGAACAGAGGAACACAAAATATAATGTGCAAATTACATCAACTATGCAGGAGATAAATGTAGAGTGCTAGTGAATTTCACATTTAGAATGAGTTCCTATTGCCTTATTGCTATGGTCTCTAAAGCCACTGCCTGCTCTGAGCTGAAGTGGAGCCCCATTTAGACCAAGATTCCCACCTCTGAATCTATCTCCTGTCTTTGTCCTTTCTCAGGAGTGCTCCCATTCCTTTTTCCTTCCTTATCTCTTTCTCTCCCCTCCCACTTCTCTGCTTACTATAAATGTCTCTGCTATTATAACTTCTCTGTTATTATAACCATTTCTGCAGTCATAATCATACCCATCTGACAATAAAGATCTTTTCTACATAGAAACATCTGTAAATGTCTCCTGTTCTTTGTCACTGCCTTCTGCCATGTTTCTCATGAGGTGCATCCATAGAAATCCAACACCAGATAACGGGGTAAATTGGTGCCATACCAAACCCACACAAAATCCTAACACCTATCCATCTCAAAGATAGCTCCAGATTTATATGAAATAATCCAAAAGATGTAAAAGCTGAATCAGAAATTCTACCTTTTTAAAGCTTTGATAAGTGATAGGTGATATAACTGTTACTTTTTCACTAATGACCTATAACACAGATGTTAATTGAAAACTTGCTGATTAAGACCTTACCCAACAGAGAGTATTTGGAAACAGTGACTACAATGATTTTCAGGCTTCATTTTGTAGTTTGGCCTTTACCGTGATGATCACTGTGCAGTAAGAGTAGTATGGAGAGAAAAATGTGTGGAAAGATGTGGAATGCAGGGTTGTACTGAAGTAAAACATGTTGATTCAATTCAAATGTAATAATTTGTTAAATAAGAGAATGCCCATATGAAAAAACATTATTTAAAATATTGGAACTACAAAAAATTACAAATACCAATCATACAAATTTTTGTGAAGAAACAAGTCTAAAATTGAATTAAACTTACCATGTCCTGGAGGAAAAACTTTCCATTTACTAAGTGAAACTAGATCATATATGGATAAAGTAGGCCAGTTTTCATAAAAAGGACACTTGCGGATTAATTTCAACTTTTGCATATCTTCATTTTTTACTTTTTCCTGAAAAAGAATGTCAGTATCAAATTTTAAAATGAGTTTATTTAAAAATAAATAGAAACTAACAAAAATGGCAGATAATAAAGCATAACAAACTATATGACTATTACTCAGTATAAGATAAACTTGATTAGCATTTTGCTATCACTATGATTGAAAGCTATACTGAAAGTTTGATTTTTCAGATTTCTTTACCAATATTCTCACTGCTATAATGACTATATATATATATACATATATATATTTAGAGAGAGTCATATAATAGATTATGATGAGAGAAAAAAATCAAGGAAATACATTTGAGCATACAATTCTGAAATTCACACGTATTGATATCCAGCAGTTGGGCAAAGGGTGAATTCTGAGAAAGTTTCCTATTTATAAGGTCATCATATCAAAAGAAAGACTATGGGGACATCCCAATCCCATTATTTAGATAAGCATTTTCTACTCTTTAAAAGAATGAGCAGACATGTGGGTTTTAGACTAAAAAATAAATTTGCATGAACAAGTTGTCTTAAACAGCAGAGCTCATTGTTCAGAATTAAGCTTAAATAATTTTGTATACAGTACTTATTTTTCAAGTTTGAGTGACTCTGAAATAGCATGTCAAACATTCTGTCCTATATTTCTTAGTTGTTTTGATAGACAAAATAACCCAAAGTAATCTGAGTAATCAAACATGCATTTCAGCTTACAAGTTACAGCTCATCATCTAAAGAAACTCAAAGGAACAAAAAGCAAACTATGAAAAAAATACTGTCTACTGGCCAGCTCCTCACGTTATTCAGCTAATGCACTTATACTGCCCAGGCCTATCGGTACCACTATTGCATGGAACCTCCACACCAATTAAGAAAGAAGAAAAATGTTCCACAGATATACTTATGGTTCCATTCCTCAACTAAGAACTCCTCTTCCAAAGTATATCTAGTCTGTGTCAGACTGATAGAAAGTGACTAGCACAGATTCTGAAAAAAAAATTAGTACAGACTGTTGAGATCTTAGTAACATTAGTGAGGTGATCTGTCCAATTATTTTGTGTTCCCAGGAAACAGCATGGTATTGAAACACAGAATACCTATTTGCTGAATGAGTGAGTGAATATATTGGAAATTAATAAAAAGCAAGCTGAGTACTCATAAAATACACCCACATAGTCACTGAATGCCAGGTACTGGAAGAAGCTGCTAAAGTTCTGTTCAGCAAATAAACAATAATTTAAGGTTTCTATAGTCAAGTAAAATTTCAAAGCTAAAACAGGAATGTACATCATACCAATTTTAACTTCTCATATTCCTTTGCAGGAATTTTAAGGATTTCACAGTCTTCTTCTGCCACAATTGAATGCAGAGTTTCATCCATTTCAGTCTCAGATGTAACTGTCAGTGAGCCAAAGGTATCCCACTTTCTCAGCTGTGAAAAATAAGAGGTAGGCAGAATTCATCATTGCTCATTGACACCCACCAACATAGACACCAGTGAGAATTTTATAATCATCTGAGTCTGCAAGAAGGTTGAATTCATACCTCCAGTGCCATAAAAGATGCATCCACTCACCTCGTGCATCCGCAAGCATGCCTAATTTTGAAAACATTTTCTATTGTTTGTTAACATCAAGTAAATATAAGTAAAAACAATCTAGCTTTGTTTTATTCACTCATTCTTTTTAAGTGCATTGAAAATAATTGGCATAATTAAAAAAAAAAAACATCCCAGATGGCTTCATTATAGAGTTCTATCAGACATTCAAGTAACAGCTAATACTAATACTCCTCAAACTGTTCCACACAGTAGAAACCAAAGGAATATTGCCAAACTCTTTTTATGAGGCCAACAACAATAACCCTGACAACCAAGGCACTCAAAGACACAAAAAAGAAAGAATTACAGACCAATTTCTGTCATGAGCACCGATTCAAAAATTCTTAACAAAATTCTGGCAAACCAAATCCAACAACATATGAAAAAAGTTATTCACCATGATCAAGTAGGCTTCATCCCAGAAATGCAGTGATGGTTCAACATATGAAAAAGTGTAAATGTCATCCATCATATAAACAAACTGAAAGAAAAAAACCCAACATGATCATCTCCTTATATACTGAAAAAGCCTTTGACAAAATCCAACATTCCTTTATGATAAAAGTCGTAGAGATCAGGAATACAGGGAAAATATCTAAAGATAATAAATGCAATTTACAAAGACCACAGCCAACATCAAATTAAATGGAGGAAAACTCAAAGCAATCAAACTCAAATCAGTAACTAGTCTAGGCTGCCCCCTTTCTCCTTATCTATTCAATATAGTTCTTGAAGTTTTAGCTAAAGCAATAAGAGAAGAAAAGGAGATTAAGGAGATACAAATTGGAAAAAAAGAAGGGAAACTCTCTCTATTTGTAGATGAAATCATTGTATACATAAGAGATCCACAAAATTCTACCAGGGAAACTCTACATCTTCTAAACACCTTCAGCAATGTACCAGGATACAAGATTAACTCAAAGAAATCAGTAACCCTCCTATATACTAAAGATAAAAGGGCAGAAAAAGAAATAAGGGAAACATCATCTTTTATAATAGCTGCAAATATCGTTAAATACTTCAGTGTAATGATAACCAAAGAATTATCACATCTGTTTGACAAAATTTTAAATCACTGAAGAAAGAAATTGAAGAGGATATAAGAAAATGGAACAATCTTCCATGTTCCTGGATAGGTAGGATCAACATAGCAAAAATGGCAGTCTTACCAAAAGCAATCAACATATTCAGTGCAATCCCATCAAATCCCAACACTATTTTTTACAGACCTTGAAAAAACAATACTGAATTTTAGTTGATATAACAGGAAAGCCAGGATTGCCAAAACAATTTTGATCAACAACAGAACCTCAGAAGGCATCAACATCCCTGACTTCAAATTGATCTATACGGCCACAGTAATAAAAACAGCTTAAAACTGGCCAAAAAATAAAAAATAAAATAAAACAGACTTATGGATCAATGGAATTGAATTGGAGACCCCGATATTCACTCAAACACCTAGGAACACCTGATTTTTGACAAAGAGGCCAAAAATTACAATGGAAGAAAGATAGTATCTTTAACAAATGATGTTGGTATAACAGGATGATAGTGTGTAGAAAAATAAAAATAGATCCAAACCTATTGCCTTATACTAAAGTCAAATCAAAGAGGATCAAATGCAACATAAATTCAGCTACAATGAGCTTTTTAGAAAAGAAAGTGGGAAATACCCTCCAACACATTGGCACTGGTGATCACTTCCTAAATATAACACCAGTAGCACACACACTAAAAGCAATAATTGGTAAGTGGTACCTCCTAAAACTAAGAAGCTTCTGTAAGACCAAGGACAGAGCCAAGAAGACAAAAACGACAGCCTACAAAATGGGAAAAGAGTTTTACCAACCCTACAAGTGACAGGATTGATCTCTAAAATATATAGAGAACTCAAGAAACTAGAGCCAAAAACCCTTAATAACCCAATGGAAAAAATGAGTTTCAAAACTAAAATGGGAATTCTCAGCAGAAGAATTAAAAATAGCTGAGAGGCACAAGAAAAAGTGTTCAACATCTTTATCTATCAGAGAAATGCAAATCAAAGCAACTTTGAGATACCACCTTACACCTGGTTAAGATTAAAATGGAATGGTTAAGATTATTAACATGGATGACAGCCTATGCTGGAGAACATATAGAGCTAGGGAAACATTCCTCTATTGTTGGTGGTAGCACAAACTTGTTCAGCCACTCTGTAAAGCAGTATGGCAGTTTCCCAGAGAACTAAGAATCAATCTCCCGAAAGATCCAGCAAGATCACTGTTAGAAATATACCCTAAAGGCACATATTCATACCCCAAAAGCATTAGCTCAACTACGTTCATAGCAGCATTATTCAAAATGACAAGAACCTGGAAATAAATTAGATGTCCTTCCACTGAAGAATGGATTAACAAACTGTGGTGCATCTATACAATGAAGTACGACTCAGCAGTAAGAAAAATGATATTCTAAAATTTGCAGGCAAATTGATGTATATGGAGAATACCTGAGCAAGGTATCACTATCTCAGAAAGAGAAGGAGGGGATATACTCGCTCACTCATTAGTGGAATTAAAAAAAAAAAATGTCATTGTATACAAGAGCTCAAGGCTAGAACAAAGCTAAATGACACATTGCCTCACTTCTGCATTGATGGACTCTGACAGTGCTGTGGGTGTGGAAAGACTTGTTTTCTTTAAGGGTCTGCCCACAGGGAGTTTAATTAAACTCCAGTAGATAAATGAAAAGCATAAATGTGCATTTTTGTAAATGGGGAGATCAAAAGAGTGAGCATGAGTCTGAGAGGTCTGATAACTGAGTTGGATGGGGTGCATGAAGTAAATTCACCAAACAATAAATATATAAATAAAAAAGAATTATGAAAAAGAAGAAAATCTTTGTGAAGTTTATGTGACTGATTCCATAGAGATGGGTTCTCTAGATAGACTACAGGTGACATCATTTTTGTATCATGAATAAAGTCATATTTTTTAATTCCATTGTTCAAACTCCCTTCCCCCTCCTTACCCTCCCAGTCACTCTCTCTTCTGTTTATCACTCACTTTACCTCCTCCCCAGCAAGAGCAGGAGGTCTTAAATTCCAAGGTGGCTTAGTTCAGCATGCACTCCAGGCAGATCCACTTTCTTCACCCCAACATCAAGATTGGGTTAGGTGTTCCTCTGGAGGGAATGGGCTCCAAGGTGCGGGTTCAAGGTGTTTCAGATCATAAGCTGTGCAGTGGTTGTGGTTGGCAGCTTGGACATGCTTAGTTTTTTTTTTTGTTTGTTTGTTTGTTTTTACGTCCAAAATAAGTGAGATGAGTGAGGATATCCCCTGCTTATCTTTCTGGGTTTGTGATACCACTCTCAGGAGGATATTTTCTAAATCCATCCATTTGCCTACAAATTTTAGGATATCATTTTTTCTTACTGCTGAGTAGTATTTTATTGTGTAGATGTACCACAGCTTGTTAATTAATTCTTCAGTTGAGGGGCATCTAGGTTGTTTCCAGATTCTTGCTATTAAAAATAATGTTGCTATGAACATAGTTGAGCTAATGCCATTGGAGTACAAATGTGCATCTTTAGGGTATATGCCCAGTAGTGGTATTGCTGGATCTTCCTGGAGGTTGATTCCCAGTTTTCTGAGAAACTGCCTAACTGCATTCCAGAGTGGCTGAACAAGCTTACACTCCCACCAACAATGGAGGAATGTTCCCCTTGCTCTGGAACCTCTCCAGCATAGGCTGTCACCTATGTCTTTTATCTTAGCCAATCTGATAGGTGTAAGGCGGTATCTCAAAGTTTTTTTGATTTCCATTTTCTGATGGCTAAAAATGTTGAGCACTTTCTCAAATACCATTCTGCCATTTGTAATTCTAATACTAATATTTCCTTATTTAGTTCTGCACCCCCTTTTGTGATTGGGTTATTGAAGTTATTGGGCTCTAGTTTCATTTTGTTGTTGTTGTTGTTTTCTTTTATTAACTATGAATAAAGTCAGTTTTCCCCATGTATGTCCTTGTTTATGGGCTCTAGTTTATTGAGTTCTGTATATATTTTAGACGATAGTCCTCTGTCGCTTGTAGGGTTGGTGGAAATTTTTTCCCATTCTGTAGGCCATTCTTTTTTTCTTAAGAATTGTATCCTTGACTTTAGAGAAGCTTATAAGTTTCAGGAGGTCCCACTTAATGATTGTTCTTCTTAGTGTCTGTGCTAGTGATGTTATATTTAGGAAGTAGTCACCTGTGCCAATCATTGGAGGGTATTTCCCACTTTCTTTTCTATCAAGTTCAGTGTGGCTGGGTTTATGTTGAGGTCTTTGATCCACTTGGATTTGAGATGTACAGTCTCTTTGCATTTTTCTACACACTACCATCCATCTATGCCAACACCATTTGTTAAAGATACTATCGTTTTTTTCATTGAATATTTTGGGACTCTTTGTCAAAGATCAGGTGTTCATGTTTTTTTGGGTTAATGTTGGGATCTTCAGTTTGATTCCATTGATAGACAAGTCTGTTTTTATGGCAGTACCTGGCTGTTTTCATTAGTGTAGCTCTGCATTATAGCTTGAAGTGGTGGATGGTGATACCTCCTGAGTTTCTTTTGTTTGGTAAAATTGTTTCGGCAATCCTGCTTTTCTGTCATTCCAAGTGAAATTGAGTATTGTTCTTTCAAGGTCCAAAAAAAATTGTGTTGGGATTTTGATGGGCAGTACATTGAATCTGTAGATTTCTTTTATTAGAATTGTCATTTTTGCTATGTTGATCCTACCTATCCAGGAACATGGGAGAGCTTTCTTTTTTCTGATATCCTCTTCAATTTCTTTCTTCAGTGTTTTAATATTTTTGTCATATCAATGTTACTTCTTTGGTTATAGTTACTCCAAGGTATTTAATGATATTTGCAGCTATTCTAAAGGGTTAATTTTTCCTTATTTCTTTTTCATCCCTTTTATCCTTAGTGTATAGGAGGGCTAACTAATTCTTTGAGTTAACTTTGTACTCTACTACATTGCTGAAGGTGTTTTGAAGATGTCGAAGTTCCCTGGTAGAATTTTGTGGGTCACTTATATATACAATCATATCATCTGCAAATAGAGATAATTTCATTTCTTCTTTTCCAATTTGTATCCCTTTAATCTCCTTTTGTTCTCTTTTTGCTTTAGCTATAACTTTGAGAACTATATTGAATAGATAAGGGGACAGAGGACATTCCTGTCTATTTCCTGATATCAGTGGTATTTCTTTGAGTTTTTCTCCATTAAATTTGATGTTGGCTGTCAGCCTTTTGTAAATCGCCTTTATTATATTTAGCTATTTTCCCTGTATTCCTGATCTCTCCAAGGCTTTTATCATAAAGGAGTGTTGGATATTGTCAAAGGCTTTTTCATCATCTAAGAAGATGTTTATGTTGTTTTTGTCCTTCAGCTTGTTTATATGATGAATGACTTTTACGGAGTTTTGTATGTTGAGCCATCCCTGCGTTTCTGGGATGAAACCTACTTGATAATGGTGGATGATATTTTTTATATGTTGTTGTTTACAGTTTGCTAGAATTTTGTTGAGAATTTTTGCGTCAATATTCATGAGGGAAATTGTTCTGTAATTCTCCTTTGTTGCATCTTTAAGTGGCTTGTGTATTAGAGTAATTGTGGCTTATAAAACGAGTTTGGCAATATTCTTTCATTTTCTACTGTATGAAACTGTTTGAGGGGTATTTGAAACCACAATTACACCCATGAAACCACAATCAATCAATAATCCCCAGAAGAAAAGCCCAGAGATAGGAAATACAAACAAGCTATACCAAAAATCAAAGGAAATATCTTTGGTCATTAATATCTCTTAATATCAATGGACTCAATTCACCTATAAAATTACACACACTAACACAATGGATACAAAAGCAGAAGCCATCCTTCTGCTACATAAAAGTAACACACCTCAATCTAAAAGACAGACCCAGGCTCAGAGTAAAGGGTTGGGAAAAGACTATACAATCAAATGGACCTAGGAAGCAAGCTGGTGTTGCCATCCTAATATCTAACAAAGTAGACTTCAAACTAAAATCAATTAAAAAAAGACCAGGATGGACTTATTCATCTAAGGAAAAATTGACGAAGATAAGATTTCAATCCTGAATATTTATGCCCCTAATATAAGGATACCTATCTATGTAAAAGAAACAGTGCTAAAGCTCAAATCCCACAACAACTCTCACACCCTAATAGTAGGAGACTTCAATATTCCACTTTTACCCTTCGTACATGTGACATCTCAAAAGACTGGGGAGGGTCTGGTATTGTCCCAGTCATAAAGACAGTACAAAAGTCACTGAGTTATAAAGTACTTCTGCTCCCATTTGTAAAGTACATGTGACAGTCACATAAAGATGGGTTATGTAGATTTCCTGAGAAACACTGTTCAAGATAAGTGTTTGGATAGAATGAGCAATAAACAAAAATCTCAGGGTTCCCAGTGTAGCTCAGTCATACTGATAGCATAGTGGTCACCAGGCTATTAACTATACCCACCCCTAGCCTTTTGGGTGGAAAAGAGGTTATATATCTTTTCCATTGGAGTCTGTTTAATATTCCTGCTGTTCCTAGTGCTTCTCTATGAGCATAAAGACTTCTGTTTCCTATGAGCACAAAGACTTCTGTACTCCATACAAAAAGTAAAAAGGAAGAAAGCAAACCAAACACAGAAATAGAGAATGAGGAAAGAGAAAGAAGAAATGTCATAAGAGAATGAATGGAATAGGATGATACTCTGTAAGTTTATCCACAGTGAGGATGTCATTTGTGGAAATTATGTTTTAATCATTTTAGAGGCTGGAAGTGGACCTAATGGTCAAATATTTGCTAAAGCACTCAAACTATAAATTGTCACTGATTTCCTTCTTCATCTATGATTCCTCTGGAGGACAAGACAGCAAGCTCTTTAGGTAAATGTCATTGTGTGAAGCCTTGTGTAAATGCTGCTAAATATCTTCTCCCTCAGGCAGAAATTCCTAAGATTGTGATAATAAAAGTCAATGGAACCAAAAAAAAGAGAATATTTCCATAAAGTCATAATTAAGTAATTATTTGATAAAATGAAGGTGTAAGTACTCAATACACAGCTCCTTTATTAATAGCCTTGTATGTGAATAGTCACAAATAAAATGAATATAGTGTTATGTCATAAAATTAATAATTTTATGTGTGTATTCCTATAGAACTGTATATTTTAATATATATTTTTACATGTGACAGATAAATATTAAACAGATAAAGTTACCACTAGAATACGTAAGTAATCATGGTAAAAAGAGACAATTCATAGTCAAATGTAGTGTCTATGTTATGCTTTCCTAGGAAAAACTATAGAGAATATGAATGAAAAGTCACATACTGACATAAAAATTTGGACTTTCTCTAAGCATCAAATCAATATGGCTATTCAAGACACTCTTTTGTTGGGATTGTCACTATTGTCTTTTAAATTCAGAGAAAAGCTGAATCTTTTTTAAAGAAATAAGTTATTGAGGTTGATGTAGTAACTCTCCCCCTTCCTCCCCCAGAAAAGTAGGTATTTAATCCAAAGACTTACTGCTGAGGTCAAAGTGGTCCACAGTGCTACCTAAGTGGGATGAGGTCATGAGAGACTGAGTTCTGGAACTTGTTAAAATGTAGGACAGAACATAAGATTCATCATCATGCAAGGTGAAGAACTGGAATTGATCCTAAAGTCTAGGAAGTGTGAGGAATACTCAGCATATAAAATGAAGACAAGAAAATCTTCATCCACTAATCCATGAAAGAAACAGAAAGTTATCTTTTAGCTGTTAGACTTGATAGAATTTTCAGAAAGCATAAAATCTTGCATATGGGAGGCTTTCCATTTTCATATAGTACAAGACTCACAACTGATTAATGCACACTCTAGTAATAACCCAGGAAGATAAAATATTTAAATTCACATATAAGTTTAAGAGAACAGAAAATCCCAGTGGAGGTAAGTAGTCTTTGGATGACCAATTAACAAAATTGCAAGCTATAAAAATGAGTGAACATAAATGAAGGAAATCAACAATAATTTTTTTGAAAAAAAAAAAGAATCTATTCACATGAACTCATTTAGACATAAAATCAAAACACAAAATAAAAATGAACAAAAAGAAAAAATAACTAAATTAAAACTATAAAATTTACTGAAATGACACAATATTTGCAGAATAAAGTAAAACAAATTGAATTTATATACAACATGCAGTTAGTACTTAAAATGCATAAATGCAGAACGACTAAAACTAAGGATGTTGAACAGATAGGAAGGTGCACAGGCAATATGAACCACATGTCAGACAAAAACTCCAGAAGAATTAAAAAAGAATGTGCAAAAAAAAAAAAAAAAAAAAAAAAAAAAAAAAAAAAAAAAAAAAAAAAAAAAAAAAAAAAAAAAAAAAAACAGCCATGAGTTACAGTGATTGCAAAGTTAAGCCTTTCAAATAAAGGGACATAAAGAAAATGACTTGAATCTCTGTTCAGCACTAATCCTCTGAGTTGAGGAATGAATTCTAATTTACATGCTCTTCCAGTTGCCTCATTAAAAATCTGCTAGCTACCAAGAATTTCAAGCATTTTGTTCCTTATGTTCCTCAGCATTTTTAATTGTAATGAACTTGTTAGTACAAATTAATTAGCAAGCTATTATGTAGAAAGTTCTCTATGACTTCTAAAATTATGAAGCTTTCTTTGATTAATTATCCAATAACATTGGACCCTTAATATTAATTGTGAAATTGTAAATGTTTCAGTAACTTTTGCATTTGTAATTATTTCATTGAGTTTGTTTTACTTTTTATTTTTGAAATATTTCTACTTTTCCCTGTAAATATAGCCATCTTCAAAGAGTTCAAGTAGAATAACTTCCAACCTGGAATTTATATTTATATAAAAGAGCAATGTTAAGTTAGTGAAAAACATAGAAGATGCTGGTTCTACATATTATGTTGAACAAATAATTATAAGATGAATTTCAACCAAAAAAATATACTACCCAGGAGAAATAATGTAAGGAATTTGAATATTATGATGGTAAATGTAAATAACATGGTTGATTAATAAAAATTTAATTAAATAATATAGAATGTTTCTAACATGTTTAAAATTCTTTCTGATATAACTCAGAGGAAAGGAAGATATTTGGGAATCTTTATATTGTGAGTCTAAGAAAATTATTTAGGCAAGTGATACCATACCAAGTATGAGGAGAGTTGCCTTAGGGTCTGGGAAGTTTCCTCCTCTTCCTCAAAACTGATTCTAGAGCCAACTCCTATTTTCTGCAATGACTTTAGTCAGTCCTACAGATCATTGCAGAAATTTGAAGGTATCACATAAACTCCCAGACAGACCCACTACAACTTTATTATCCAAGGCAAAGGTTTTCATGTCAAAACCAAACACATACACATGTAAAATTTCTAGAAAACTGAACATATGGAAATGACAGAACATAATCACTTATTCAAAAAAGATAAACACTTGCACGCATTTACATTAAAAAAAATACTACTGTGGTAAGAAGAAATAAGCTAAAAGTTTATAGGCCTACTTTTGACCAGGAATCCTGGTTAAGTTGTATCAGTCAAAAAAAATATATAAAGCAAAATTCAAAACTTTACTCATAGAAAAAAACTGTGCTTAATAATAATTAAACAGCTGCACATAAACATATAAATGTGACATGTCTATGTGGACACTATGTGTCGATATGTAGCACAGTAAATGTCCAATGACACCAGAATCTGCATGTTTCAATTTAGCAAAAAGCCAATTCACTAATCTCCATTCTAGTGTTCTGTTCAGGTTTTCAATGGACAAAATGTTGCCCAATCTCATTAATAAACATGGTGCTCCTCTCTTTGTCTTCTAACTCAAATATTTAATTTCTTTTTGAAACAAGCCAGAAGTACACCATGCCTTTATAACATCATGCCTGAGCTCACTACAACCAGAAATAGTGTTTTGCCAGCTATCAATTTCCATAGCCCAGTTATATTGGCATGTACAATTAACCATCAGTGAGAAAAAAAAACCAAGGATATATATGTATGGATATATATATATATATATACATATATATTTAAATGCTTTAATATATATTTTTAGTTGTGAACCTAGCCAGTAAAAGCTAAGCCATCTATCCAGCCCAATATATTATTTATAATATAATACTTATTTAATTATTCAATATTTAAAAAGAGACATAGTATCATTTTTTCTAATCTCAGTTTCCCCTACAACTTAAGGCAAAGATTCTTTTTTGTGTGTGTAAAGGCAAAGGTTTTTAAGTTACAGGTTAACCAAAAAAAATTATATTATTCCTCAAAATATTTGTTTTAAAAGCTATAGATGTGAGTAGGTGGTGGAGTATCTGGCAAAGGCAAGTCTGTATGTTCCATCCCAAGTCAAACAAAAGAAAGAAATGCTTATTTATAGAAACCATTTCTAACAATTATGTATTTTGAATATTATTTTCTCACTAATATTTTACAATAAAACATAATTGTCTTTTATGTTGTGCTATATTAGGAACCTTGTAAGGACATAAAATTTTTGAACTGTGGGTAAGCACATTGTTTTTTCCTGCCATCAATGAGTCTGAAAAAGCAAATATTTTATCTTAATGGTATGTGGTTTTGGTATGTCAAAATCTATGATACTATATGTGACATATAAGGAATAATCCTGATATAGAGAGGCACAGAGAGGCTTAGTCTTCCCTGAGCAGCAGCATACAACATGTACTTACAGTTTATCTGTGTGCAATAGTTTCATTAAATATATACCTCTAATAACTGGGAGTTTAATTAAAAATGTTTCTAATGTGATGTTAGAAAAACTAATCAAAATGCAGCATAAAAAAAAACTACTCAAAGGTAAATTGAAATGTCAAGGGGAATTTGAATAGAATACTGAAGTTGCTCTTTAATGAACAATTAGGAAGGATGTAGATGGTCTGAAGCGGGAATCTGCTGGAGGACCCCACAGTAAAACCTAAAACTAACTTCAAAGCATTGGCTACAGTAGTTTGCAGAAACTGTCAAGAATCTCAAGAGAAAATTGAAAAATTTATGATGTTAGTGGGGAAAAGTGCTGTATAGAACATTACAAAATAACTCTATTTTTAATATTACTAAGTTTTGAATATAGAACAAAAATAAAGTTCTAATCAAAAATGCTTGGTTCCAAAAGAGAAGATTGCTTGGTTAAAAAACAAGGTGACTACAATGGGCAACATTTGCAGCAGCCACAGGCTTCACCTCTGTTCACTTGACAGCTAACTCTAGCTGGATAAGGCTCCATGACTTTTAGGATCTCAGTGGGAGAAGGACTCCGATGACACAAGTTTGAAACTTACTGCATGTTATCAAGTTACGTGGATTTGAAAATATCTTTTTATTACTGATTGTTAAAATGAATATTTAACATATAACTTAATCTTGCTACATCATCGACTTCTGTCTTATTTGAAAAAGTTTAAATTATTTAAATTACCTGCCATGACAAGATCTTCATAAATATTACTCACTGAGTGAGAGATGGCTAACAAATCTTTGAAAGAAAGTTCTAAACTATAAGTAGGAGACACAATATAGAGAGCTATATGGTCTGGGTCTAGAACAACAGCTGACTGAGCTATATCCATTTGTTCCCTATTGTGATGAGTCAGGTAAGAAAGGGCCAAGGATAGGAGTATTTGATGCTGAAAACTTAAGCAATCATTTCATTATTTCTTCAAAACTGCTTTTTCAAAATTTTTAAAATTATTTTGTATGAAAAATTTAAATAAAAATATCACTTTTAAATGTTTAAATCTAGATGGCTGATTATAAAAACAAATTATATTTTTGGTTGTGTGCCTAGCCTTTAATGGTTGGGCCATCTTGAGATGGAATAATGCCTTTGAAACTCAGACCCATGTCTCGAGTGGAATTAGAGATCAGCAGATTCCAGCTACTGGGATGACCATCCAGAGAATCCTTCTCTGGGGCCTGGGGTCACACCCAAGGTTCTATCTAAGGCTCTTGCTACCAGACAGGCCCTGGGCTTTACCTGAGAGGGTCTTTCTGAGACCCCTAAAAGAAGGGGCCTCACACAGACAGGCCCTGCATCCAGAGCAAACTGCTTAATCACAGACAGACTGAAACCTTTGAAACTCAGATCTGTGACCAGAGGAGTCAGAGATCACGCAGACCCCTTGCTCAAAGCAGACAAGAGACACACAAAGCCTCTAGCCACAACTGACTAGGAACTGACTAAGTGTGAATCACTGAAGCCATGGGCAGATGTCATTGCATGAATACATATAACAATATAGAGAACAACTAGACAACATGAGAAGAAACTATATATAAAATAGTCTGGAATATCAGAGGACAGCGTCACCCACAGCCAAGCAATGAAGGTCAGGAAGTAGTGACTCATGCCTTTAATCCCAGCACCTAGGAAAAAGAGATCTGCTCAATCTCTGTGAGTTCAAGGCCAAACAGAGCCAGGTAGTGTTGGTACTTAACTGTAATCCTAGCACTACGAAAGTTGATTCAGAAATTGAAATAGCTAGGCAGGTAAGGAAATATAAGGCAAGGGAAGATAAAAGTTCTCTCTTTTTGCCTTCCTGCCCAGTCAGTCTGAGGACTTTTGGAGATAGGACCTACACCGTTCTGCCTGAGGATTTGGCTGGGTGATAATTGGTTGTGGTTTCCTCCTTCCCCTCCCTGACATTTAGGCTTTTCCCCAAAATATCGCTCTGAGTTTTATTTTATATTAAATAGAATTGTGTAATATGGAAGAAATCCAAGTAAAATTCATTTTTCTCTTTTATTAATTACAATTTCTATCATAATGAAAATAGCATACATTACTACTAATTAAGCATGGCAATGTCTTGTCATGGTTGTTTTCCCAGTGAAGACCTCTCTGAACCATATTCTTTGCTACCCTCACTTTCAATGCTTATTTAGTGGTCTCTTCCAAAGATTCAGCCTTAGATCTCTGTTTTCAGAAAGAGACAGTTTCTCTTTCTGAAAATGCTAGTGCCATGATGTCACCTTTATATAGAAAACTCCCAAACTGTTTGCCAGTTCAGACCAGCTACTGGGATGTCAACCCTATCTGAATAGCTTATGAACATTTCTTCATGGATAGTTTGTCATATTAACCATATCATCTGAAATTCAAGGACTTTACTCATTTGGAGATCTGTGTTCTCCTCAGTTTTGTGTTTTGTAGCATAATTTTGCCAGTGATGCTAAACTCAAAGCTCTAGCTGGTAGCTGCTTTATCTAATAAACTTCCATTCTTACTTGATTTCCATATCCTCAGAACTATGAAAAATATTCATATTTAATCTTGTATTACTATCTCTGTTGTGGCATTTTGTGATTATTACTTCAATAATAACTGTACTTTTAAAAAAAAATCTCAATTTGGCCTTTACATACCTATTTCTGTTCACTAATTCTTTCCATAGTTCTGTTTTTCAGTCTTTTACTATGACATTGGTTTGATGCTAACTATAAAACCTTCATGCTGTGAGCTAATGCTCTTATACATTGTAAAGATTTGTCACTTATATTAATATATTTATTTAATAAAGCACTGATTGGCCAGTAGCCAGGCAAGGTGACCAGACTAGGAGAATTCTGGCAAGAAGAAAGGCAGAGATGCAGTTGACAGCCAGAGGCAGAGGAAGCAAGATGAGAATGCTGATAAAAGATACCAATATATGTGGCTAAACATAGATAAAAATTATGGGTTAATTTTTAGCTTAAGTGCTGGTTAGTAATAAGCTTGAGCTACTGGCTGAGCATTTATAAGTAATATTATGTCTCTGAGTCAATTATTTGAAAAGTGGTAGAAGAGTATTTGAGAGTTTCTGATAAGACAAACTTTCAACTACACACTCATTTATTCTTTGCAAGATTATAGTCAAAGGAAAGATAGCATGGATGATAGAGAGTAAAACCCTAGTGAATCTATTCTTTAGAGACTTTTAGTAATCAGATTGGATATCTCATGAGAAGGGCAGACAGCAGGTCTGCCTAAAAAGAAAAAGGAAAGGCAGAAGGATCTTCAAGAATGGGGAGAATATCTATGGTAGCCAGCCCCTGGCAATGTTAGAAGGCCCACATTAAACTGTTCAATTATAATATATCTGTCTCCATCTGGAAGACTTATGAGCTTAATCTAGTTTTGAACGAGCTTAATCTAGTTTTGAACCAGCAGGCAAAGCAGGAGGCTTTGAATGACAACTTTCAAGCCTAGAGGTATCATGTGAAGTTGAGAAAGGTAGAGAGATTTTTGCATTCCTCTGGTTTCTATGTATTCCATAAACTAAACCTGAAGACCTGCCCAGTCACTTTCTACTTTTTTTTTCTGTCCTCAGATTAGTTTTTGCTTTTCCACTTAATTGATCAAACTTCATATTTGTCTAAAATAACAAGGCTACTTTCATTTCTAAGTCTTTATGTAAACAAATAATTTTTATTATAATGTTTAATACTGCATCAGACAAGTACCACTTTTCCCTAGAAGCCATTGTTGCTTCTTCTTTTTCTCCTAGGAGAGAATGTTGAATATCTAGTAGTTTATCACATTTTTATCTCTGTCATTAGGTATTTTTATAAGCCTATCACGTACTGCCATTTAACATGTGCTGATCATGTGTTGATACCGGCTTTAGTGACTTTCTGTTACTGTGATAAAATACCTTGAGAAAAGAAAGTTAAGAAAGGGCTGTTTTTAGCTTACAGTTGCACATGATAAAACCCATAAGGGAAATGAAGTCAATGTTGAAGGAACTTAAGGTACTGGTCACATTAAACTGACAATCAAGAAGCAGAGAGATGAACACATATGTTCAGCTACTTTTTTCCACATTTAATAATTTAGATTCTCATCCTAGGAGAGAGTGCTGCGACCTATAGTGGGAAGACATTCTCATTTCAATTTAGTAAAAATAATCCTTCAAAGGCCGATTCAGAGGAATGTTGGCCAGGTCATTTTAGATCTCATTATGTTGACAATTCAAGTTAATTATCATGATATCCAACTCGATTGTAACTTCTTAAAGACATGAAAATTCCTACTAAGTTTGGATTTTTCACATCAATTACCAGCATGGTAAAAACACACCTAATGGTACAATAGAGGCGTTGGCATATAAAACTGGACTTTAGGCCTACTCTACAGCAAGGAAATTACTCCTGAAACTGGAAACCTAGGTAACTACCTAGGTCTAGAGAGATCACAAATCTTAGTGAAGTTACCACTGACACAGCCAACATAACCTAAAGAGAAAAAACAAGCCCATTGAAATCAGGATTGTGACAGGACTATTCACTACGCCCACTCCTTTTCGGGGCGCAGGAGTGTTTAGAGCACGGGCTGAAGCAATAAGGTAAGAGAAGAAAATTAAAGAGATACAAATCAGCAAAGAAGTCAAAATAGTCCTGCTTGCATATGTTATGTTCTTATAATAAAAGCTTCCAAAAATTTCATCAGAAAACTGGTAGAAATGAACAATGAGTACAGCAAATTAGCAGGATAAAAAAATAGACTTAGAAAAGTCAAAAGTCTTTCTATACAACAACAGTAAATACAGAGATACCATGCTTACACTTTCATTTACATCAATCTCAAAAATATATTGAGAAACATATTTAACAAAGGAGGCAAAAAAAGAAACCTATGGAAGAAAAACTTTAAATATCCAAGGAAAAAGTTCTGTTCCTTTTCTTCTCACTATGATATAAAACACCCAAGAAATGCAGTGTGAGGAAGGAAGAATTTATGTTGGTTTAACATTTGAAAGTTCAGTCAATTGCCAAGACAGGAGCAGAAGGCACGTGGTAGCTACATCCAGTCTACTGCTAGGATATATAGAGAGATGAAAGCCTATGCTTAACATCACTTTTTCACTTTCCTTCAGTCTGGGATCAAGTCCATGGAATGATGTTCTCCCTGTTTATGGTGAGTCCTCCTGTCTCAATATTTACATATCAATGTACATGTAACAATAACAAAGAAAGAGAGGCCATAAACCTGAGAGGGAACAGAGAGGAAGGATTGAAAGGAAGAAAGGAAATAGGAGAAATATGGCAATTTTTGAAAAGTAAATATACATTAAGAAAAAGAGAAACAAAAAGCACTAATCTAACACCCATAGGGAGTTTACACAAATCCCAAAGCTTTTGAACTCATATTTTTATGTTAGTAGCGATTATTTTCTATTAGAAAAAAATATAATAATATTTAATTATTATAATAAAAATATTATAATAATGCAATCAACTCTGATTCTTTTGACATTGCTATTAAGGAAAACATATTAAAGCAATTTATGTTTTTGATTTTAAAGGCACATGGTTACTTAACTTCTGTATCTCCCCTCAAATCATCATTTCCTACTCCTTTATCCAAAGCTTACAAATTTCTTCTTTAAGTGCATCAGCTTTGTTATATCTTTTCTGTGTTTAAAATGCAGTATGCAATCATTGTAACTGTGCAATATGCTTCTGAAAGCTTTCTTCATCAAAAATCTCGATCTTTTATTAAGTCCAATATTACCAGTGACTTTAATATTTTAAGGACATATTACATGGGCCAATTCAAGTACCTGCAGATTTTGGAATCTAGAGATCTAAGAAATAATTTTTTTTACTAGGTATAACAGCTTTTTTATTCTCTAGGAACAAAATGCATGAGAAAACCGCATGGATGACAAGGAAATCAATTTTGTACTAGTTATATAAAAAAATAAAGTCTCTTACCACTGATTCCTGTGAAGGCAAGTATACTTCAGCCAGTATAGAGTCTTTTAGTTCTGCATCAAAAGCAAAGCTATCTCTGGATATTGAAGAGATGACTGATTCATTATCTTCAATCAGATTTTTTAACAGCTTTACACGAGGTCGAGCCTGACCTTTCAGTATGACATAAAGTCCATCATCACCAGTCACTGAAAGAAATTAAGACCAAACAGATAAAGACCTAACATATCAATTATTCCTGCTGCTATATCTTTTGAAATATCATAGCAGCCTTAGTGCAACACTAGGATTTCACAAATAACAAGAATAACAAAGAAATGTTTATTTTATTCTATTTTTCAGTTGTAAAATTTTTTTATTAACATATAATTACATCATCACCTGCTCCCCTTTTTAACGATGTCATGTAATTTTAGATTTTATTAAATAATCATTAGATTTTTTTTAAAAAAAGAGAACAAGATACCATGTCATTATTAAAGTGCTTTAAAAAATGATTAGGAAACTCTTTGACTTTTGTCCTGTTATTTGCCATTTGCTTATTTTAAATAGCAAGACATGCCTACTAATAATTTCATTAATATTTGCTCTAGACAGATAGTGAACAAGCTGAGTTAATAGTTTCCAGAGACTAATTGAATTTTACAGTATGTGTCATACCCCATATTAAGTCTTTCCAAACTATTGTCCTACCTAATTCCTAAAGCTTCATTGTGTACCTGCAGTCCTGGCAAGTGTACTTCACTGTTAGTACTCCAATACAATTAAAAATCATTTTGAGGTGAGATGTTAAAAGCATATTTTTAGAATATAAGAAGTGGATAGTACATTTTCCCATTTCACAACAGTTTATACCATTTTATGAACGGAGAACATAATTAAAGTGAGATAAATTATCTTATATATTGCTCATTCACTTTCTATAAGCATAAACTTTGCTAACTGATTTTTTTCAGAGGCAATTATATAACTTTATACTACTCTCAAAGTCATAAATTGCTCATATGTCTGCATTTTTTCTCTAAATTGAATATTAACTCTCTCAATTATTACTCTCTAACTGCCATGGAAACGTAATTTTACTGTCTTTTTTAGGAGACATTTGTGTTGTATATCTGTGCTCTAGAACTCTTTTTAAACTTTGTCGGGCTTTATGGTGGTGTTTGCCCCACTATCTATAACATGAGGTTTCTGGCCAGCCAGCTCCACAGTTCAGACCTGCTTACCACCACTTATCTTGACCAGCAATCCCAAAGTCACAGAGAAACACACATTAATTTCATGCTGCTTGACCTATGTCTCAAGCATATTGATAACTAGCTCTTTCATTTTAGTTCACTTAATTCAACCCATTTCTGTTAATTTGTCTTGACATATGGCCCATGGCTTACCTTTGTTACTGTTAACATGTTGATTCTTGGGCTGCTAGATCATGTCTCTCTTGACTTTGCCCTCCTTCCCCTATCTATGCTTTGATTCCCACCTACTTCTATGGTGCCTGTCATGAACAAAACAGTTCCTTTATTTCAAAGCAAAGAGAAAGACATTCCTACATCATGAATGTGAATACTTAGCACTAAATGGAAACATTTTATCAAGCCTACTCCATCCCTACCATAGTTCAGGGAATATCTCAAAGAGAAGAGTAGGCAAAAAAAAAATGAGAAAATGCTATTGTTTGGGATGACATGTTGTACTCACAACTTTGTGTCAACTGTGGTTTTAAGCACACAAAACCAAGCCAATTATAGACCTCAAGAGGCCCCCAGCTGTAGCTGAAAAGATTATGAGTTGAGGAAGGCTAGAGGGGAAAATGGTGATTGTTTTTTTGAAGTGTGAAAGAAAAAGAAGTGAACATGAAATTGGTAGAAAAAGTGGTTGGGGATGTTCTGGGGAAATTAGAGGGGTAAAGAATGGAGATTGAATATGATAGCAACATAGTGTGTACATGTATAAAATTAATAAAGAAAAATTTAAAAGCTGAACCATAATTTTACTTTTTAAATGATTTGTTTGTTTTTAATACATCTCAACTGCAGTTTTTCTCCCTCCACTCCCTAACATTTAAAAAATAACAAATGAGCAAAAAAATTAGTTCAGGCCAGGTTTTATTTAGGACCACAATATTCATAGTAGGAATACTGATCTCCTAAATTAAAACACTCACATCTCTACCTGTAGTTATAACATAGTAGTGCTAACAGAGATGTTAAATTTATAGCTGTATTGAAAATGACAGAATTTCACCTAGAATAAGAAAATAAGACAAAATAAGGATGATGGTTACCTGAAGTTAGGGATTAAAAAAATATATCCTTTATTTGAATTTTAAAATATTAATAGCTTACAGCATTTCCTATGATAATATTTCACTAAGACAGAAAATATGTGTTACACAGTGATGAATCAGACAGATTTTCTGGAAATAAACAGGAAGTGAAAACAGTGGGGAGCTGATGGAAATGATCCTTATGAGAATGAATGAACTTAACTCATCAATAAGAAGGAAAAAGAAAAAGAAGGTTGGAATGAACAAGTTAAATTTGTTGAATGCATTGTAGTTGCTTTAAGAAGGACAGGAAGCCGCTTAAAATTCCTTATTTGTAAGATTTCACAACTGAAACAGTTCATAGAAACAGGCCTATGTCCATGTCTAAGTCCAGTTCTGGGGAAGAGAAATTTCAAAGTAACAACCCATTATAGGAAGAGCAAGGCTCTGGCTTGTGGGACTCAGAACAAGGTTTACTGGAGTTGAGTCACCAGCTGGATGAGTAAGGAAACCGTTTATAGAGAAAAACCAAACAAAGGGGAAATCTTAGGAAAATAGCAGGGCTAGAGTCACAGATTAAAAAATCAATACAGTTTTCAAAGATGTTTTAGGATTGATTTTCTAAATAAATCATCCCTCTCTTAAGGTGTATGGATAAGAATGATGTTTTAAAAAGTTATGTGAAGATAAATTACAAAGATTCCAATACTTAAATCTGATTGTTCCTACCCAAGCCTGTTACAACATGAAGATTAAAAGAAAATTTAAAAATTCATCTATTTCATGGCAATAGACATCATGACTGTGCTTTTCTTTTAGATTTACTGCAATTTAAGTAGAAACTGAACTTCATATCTTGGAAAATGATTCTTTTGGGGCTAAGATGTCTTATGGTGCTATCTTCAGCTTCTGTGCAAGCTCACAGATGCCTTGAGAACCTGAAGACTACCATCAAAACTCTACATACAAAGGTGAGTTACTATGTAAGTTACCTGATAAGTATTTCTGACTTACTATATTTTCAGTTGGTTATGGGGTATTGAGACATTCCCCATTTAGTTTGGGTAATATTTTATTTAGTTACAATTAAAATAATTACATATTCATAAAGTTAAGAAATTAGTTATTTTATTCATTCTCAGCAATTATATTTAACAGTTTTAAACCTACAAGTCTTTATTATCAGAATTCCTTGCAAAAATTGGGATATACATTATTCAAAAATGTTTACTTATTTATTTTGTATATATGTGAGGATTATTAATTTCTTAGTAAAATATTAATTCATTCATTCAACCTCTGTGATAAATAGGGGTCTATTATATGCACGCACACACACACACACACACATATATATATATACAGTGTTCTTAAGAACTTAATGTAGAAGTACATTTTCTTCAATTCTTTTTCCTTTGTGTAAAATTTTATTTTTGAAAAAGGAATAAAGATCACACTCTACAGAAACTTTCAGAGCTATGTAAAAGATGTTACAGAGAGAAGTATCACTTTAGCTAAGTTATACAACAGCTTAAAAAATGTGTAGTGAAGAAGTGATATCCATTTCAATCACACTTAAGCAGCCTTCTGTCTTTAACATAGACAGATTTGGTTTGAGAAAGTCTGGATACAACATAATGGTTCATTTTGTCTACTTATCTATACACCTGGCTGAAGTTCTATTAGTTCAATATCATCTGGACAGGCAAATCGCTGTAGTAGAGTCTCAAAATCACAATGAAGTCTTTCCAGAAACCATTGCACCAAGTGGCAAAGCAGTATATATTCCAAAGTTAGCCTTCCATGTTGTTGGCAATTTTGGGAGTTTCAACAGCTGAGCAATTAGAAATCACAGGGACTATGTGGAGGTCATGCTATATCATGGAGATTCAAATGATGCTTTGGGCCACCACTTTTAGTTCTCTTATTTTTATTGATATTTGAAGCACAAATTCTAGTTTGTATTTAATGAAAACTCAGAGCCAGATATTGGGGGAAAGCTAGACTATCAGAGAAAGAAAATAGACCAAGGTCAAATCTCACCCAGCCAATTTCTCAGGGTAAAAGTTATCTTCCAACTTCCTCAGCCTGGCTCCTGTCACTTCTACAGAATAAATCTCTGTCTTCTTTTGCCTGCCTTAAATTCCTTATTCACCCAGTTGTTTCACTTCCAGGTTCAACTCTACATAATATTCTAGAGTAAAGATTAAAGGTGTGAGCTACTACTATTTGGTAGTTAGTCCTTGAACTCGCAGAAACTCAGAAAGATCTGTCTCTGGAGTTATGGGATTGAAGGCATATGACACCACTGCCAGTTTTCCCAGTGTTTGGATTAAAGGTATGAGTTACCACTCTTTGACCCTCCTGATTTGATTGTGGGTAGATCTGTCCTCTGATATTCCAGACTGGTTTTATTAAATATAAAATATATCATCACAGGTATTCAAAGTATTTTAATATCTACACAGTGCAACATAGTCATTTTTATCATTTATAAACTATGGTCATTGAAAATTAATCTGCAATTTAAGGCTTTAACAATTTTACTTTTTTTTCTTACCTATTCTGATTCATTTTGACCTAAAACATATGTGCGTGCGTGTGTGTGTGTGTGTGTGTGTGTGTGTGTGTGTATGTGTAATTATTATATGGATATAATTGACCAAGCCAAGTTCTTTAAAATTTTTCTTTTGAACATGTTTTATGTCTTAAAAAAATTGTCTAAAAATAAACCATACAATTAAGTCATTATTTACAAACTTAATGTTATTATATTGATCAAAATATATGTCTATATAATATATTGTATTGATGCTAAAGATATTTATAGTAACTTCTTAAATAGATATATTTAGCACTTCTGGTTCATTACCTACTTTCCCTAATGTTTGTATTTCTCTGAATGCTCAAAATCTTCATATAAATTTTAAAACTATTTTTATCAATTATTACAAAAAAGAAAACTTGTGTTTTTACTAGCTATTTTGTATTACCTATATTTCAACTTAGTTATCTCAATATTAGTTCTTTAAAGCATTACTATTGAACAAATATGTGTTTACATTGACATCTAAATATAGCTCTCAAAATTGTTTTGCTTCTTTAAATATATAGGTCTTGCCATTTTTTGTTAAATCTATTTCCAAGTAGTATGTTCTCCTGTTGCTGTGACTGGTAATAGAATAGAATGCTTCAACTTTAGATTCAGATTATTCATTGCTTTGTATAATTTCTCTTTGCTTTGTAGAAATCTTTTTAAATGTGTTTTTTTATTGCAAATGGTTCTCAATTTATATTAAGTTTACCTAAATTAAAAATATAAATCATACTTAAAAGATGTGTTTAACATACTGTGTTCATGATAGTCTTTCAACATAGTACAATGCAAGATATCCCCAGTTTGATTGGCAACTGTTACTCACTGCCTCTGTGGAGTATCATGCTATAATATCATGCATTCCATCTCTAGTCTAGAATAAGATTGTAGATCAATATACATTGTATATGTTTTATACTGACTGCTACCTCCTCTCTGTCTTATTTCAGTAACTTTGACACAGTTAATATAAGTAATCTTTAACTGTAGTAATTTACAGGAAGTTTTAACATAAGATAGCATGCTTAATTCTATAATTACTTAAAAGAATTCATATGTATCATTTACTGAAATCACAATATGGATTCCTTGTTAATTGTTTGTTTGTAGAAACTGGATATATAAGAGGCCATATAGATAATGGTAAATTTAGGAAATTTCCTTAAATAATGTATCTCTAAAAAACCCAATGGCCATATAAAAAGACAAGATTTCACAAACAGCTGTGCAGAATTGAACTAGAGAAGTGAGCCTCTGTGACAGATTAAAAGTCAACAGCCTGGGGATGAGGGGATGCATGGGAAACACTTTTAAATCACAGCAGATGGAAAGCAGCACACACATGAATAAAGCAAGTGTAGAGAAAAAGTACCTAGATTGACTTTTTTTCTTAAGTTGGTTGAACAAGAAAACTACAAAGGTTGTGTTTCTAATGAGCTGACACTTTGATAAGGAAACATCTGAGCAACTAGAACTACATGTCTTTAAAACTCTAAAGAATCTGGATATGGGTAGGTGAAGAAAAACACAGGCTTATAAATTTTTAAGAACTAAAAGATGCAAGTGAAATTCTGTATGTCATATAATAAAGCAAAGCTTGGTATCTTATTAACAACTACTGTAAAGTATATATACACCAATGGAATAAAACATTTGTTCTCAATTTGATTATAGAACATTTTCGAGAAATACAAATCGCTAATCATACTACACAGACTCAATTTATTCTTAAACCATTAGCCCATTCATACATGTAGGAGAAAAAAAATTATTTGTTTTTAATTCTCCCTTTTTTCTGAAAACAAAATATGTATAATAAATTAATAAAAATCAAAAACAGGAGAAAGAAGGAAGTGTGAGCAAGAGTATACATGGATAAAAAATATGACTTTATTCATAACAAAATAAAATATAATAATTAAAAAAATCAAAACCAGAAAATATTTTCATCATACACAATGATAATGCCTAGTAGCACTTTATAGGTAAAAAATGCACATAATAATTTTTAATTCTTAATCGTTTAGAAGTTTCATATTGTATGAATAGAAAAGTTTACTCAAATATTTATACAAATGGATTTTTTTCTTTTCTTTTTTTTATTATGAAAAAAGAAGTCACACTTTCTAACCTTGTATATTCTTATTCAAGGTCCCTTCCCTGTCCCACAAAATCAGGTTATTCTTTCTTCTCCAGAAATCCCTATCCCCACCCTAGGCAGGGAGCAGGCAGTCTCAAGGTCCCACTGTCCCAATATTGCTTAGTTCAGTCTCCACTCAAGGGAGGTCCAGTTTTCTCCCCCCAACCTAAAGATTGAGTCAGGTATTCCTCTTGGGGGAGTGGGATCCAGGGAGTCAGACCAGGGTATTTCTGATCTCAGGCTATTCAGTGGTTGTGGTTTGCAGGTTGGGCATGTTGGGCTTTTTTCTTGTTTGTTTGTTGGTTTAGAGTCCACTAATGAGTGAATACATCCCCTGCTTATTTTCTGAGTTTGTGATACCTCGCTCAGGAGGATATTCTCCAAATCCATCCTTTTCCTGAAAATTTTAGGACATCATTTTTTCTTACTGCTGAGTAATACTCCATTGTGTAGATGTACCACAGTTTGTTAATCCATTCTTCAGTTGAGGAACATCTAGGTTGTTTCCAGGTTCTTGATATTACAAATAACGCTGTTATGAACATAATTGAGCTAATGTCTTTGGAGTGTGACTGTGCATCTTTAGGGTATACACCCAGAAGTGGTACTCCTGGGTCCTTGGGGAGATTGATTCTCAATTTTCTGAGAAACCACCATACTGCATTCTAAAGTGGCTGGACAAGCTTATACTCCCACCAACAATGGAGGAGTGTTCCCGTTGCTCCCCATCCTCTCCAGCATAGGCTATCCTCTGTGCCTTTGATCTTAGCCAATCTAACAGGTGTTAGGTGATATCTCAAAGTTGTTTTGATTTGCATTTCTCTGATGGCTAAAGATGATGAGCACTTTTCAAGGTGCCTTTCAGTGGTTAGTAATTCTTCTGCTGAGAATTCCCTTTTTAAATCTGAACCCCATTTTTTAATTGGGTTATACAAGGTTTTGGGCTCTAGATTCTCGAGATCTTTATATATCTTAGAGATCAGTCCTCTATCAGTTGAAGGGTTGGTAAAAATATTTCCCATTCTGTAGGCTGTTGTTTTGTCCTATTGAGAGTGTCCTTGACTTTACAGAAGTTTCTTAATTTCAGGAGACCCCACTTATTGATTGTTGGTCTTAGTGTCTGTGCCACTGGTGATATATTGAGGAAGTGATAGCCTTTTTCTATTCGTAGAAATGTATTTCACACTTGCTTTTCTATCAAGTTTAAACTGGCTGTGTTTATGTTGAAGTCTTGATCCACTTGGATTTGAGTTTTGTGCAGGGTGACAGGCTCGGATCTATTTGCATTTTTCTACATACTTCCTTCCATCTATGCCAACACCATTTATTAAATATACTATCTTTTTTTCATTGAATATTTTGGGCCTCTTTGTCAGAGATCAGGTGTTCATAGGTTTTTGGGTTAATGTCTGGATCCTCAAATTTATTCCATTGATCCACAAGTCTGTTTTTATGCCAGTACCAGGCTGCTTTTATTACTGTAGCTCTATAGTATAATTTGAAGTCAGGGATGGTGATACATCCTGAAGCTCTTTTGTTGAGTAAAATTGTTTCCCAATCCTGGCTTCCTGTTGTTCCAAATGAAATTGAGTATTGTTCTTTCAAGGTCCAAAAAAATATTGTGTTGGGATTTTGATGGGCAGTGCATTGAATCTGTAGATTGCCTTTGGTAGAATTGCCATTTTTACTATGTTGATCCAACCTATCCGGGAACATGGGAGAGCTTTCCATTTTCTGATATCCTCTTCAATTTCTTTCTTCAGTGATTTAAAATTTTTGTCAAATAGGTCTGTTACTTCTTTGGTTATAGTTACTCCAACATATTTAATATTATTTGCTGCTATTATGAAGGGTAATGTTTATGTTATTTCTTTTTCAGCTCTTTTTTCTTTAGTGTATAGAAGGGCTACTGATTTCTTTGAGTTGATTTTGTATCCTTGTACATTGTTGAAGGTGTTTATCAGCCCTAGCAGTTCCTTGGAAGAATTTTGTGGGTCACATATGTATATAATCATATGATCTGCTAATAGAGATAGCTTCACTTCTTCTTTTCCAATTTGTATCCCATTAATCTCCTTTCATTCTCCTACTGCTTTAGCTAAAACTTCAAGAACTATATTGAACAGATAAGGGGACAGAGGATATGCTTGTCTAGTTACTGGCTTTAGAGGGATTTCTTTGAGTTTTTCTCAATTAAGTTTGATACTGTCTGTCGGCTTCTTGTAATTTGCCTTTATTACATTTAGGTAGTCTCCCTGTATTCCTGATCTCTCCAGGGCTTTAATAATAAAGGAGTGTTGGATTTTGTCAAAGGGTTTTCAGCATCTAAGAATATGATCATGTGGTTTTGTTCCTTTAGTTTGTTTATATGATGGATAACATTTAAGGTTTTTCGTATGTTAAATCAGCCCTGCATTTCTGGGATGAAGTCTACTTGGTCATGATGGATGATATATTTTATACATTGTTGTACACAGTTTTCTAAAATTATGTTGAGAATTTTAGCATCAATATTCATGAGGGAAAATGATCTGCAATTCTTCTTTTTATGTCTTTGAAAGGCTTGGGTATTAGGGTAATTGTAGCCTCATAAAAGGAATTTGGCAATATTTCTTCAGTTTCTACTGTGTGAAATAGTTTGAGGAGTAGCGGTAGTAATTCTTCTTTGAATGTCTGGTAGAACTTTGCAGTGAAACCATCTGGACCAGGGCTTTTATTTTTGGGGAGGCTTTTAATGACAGCTTCAATTTCTTTAAGGGTTATAGGCCTCTTTAGGTAACTAATCTGATCTTCATTTAATTTTGGTAGATGATTACCTGTCCAGAAAGCTGTCCATTTCTTCTAGGTTTTCCATTTTTGTGGAATACAAATTTTCAACTTATGATCTGAAAATTCTCTGGATTTCCTGGGGCTCTGTTGTTATGTCCTCATTTTTATTTCTGATTTTGTTGATTTGAACACTCTCTCTCTGTTTTTTGTTTAGTTTGGCTAAGGCTTATCTATCTTGTTGACTTTCTCAAAGAACCAACTCTTAGATTCATTGATTCTTTGTATTGTTCTTTTTGTTTCAATTGTATTGATTTCAGCTCTCAGTTTGATTATTTCCTGCCATCTACTCTTTCTAGGTGAGTTTGGTTCTAATTGCTCGAAGGTTTTCAGCTGAGCTGTTAGGTATCTAGTGTGAGATTTCTCTAGGTTTTTCACGTAGGCGTCTAGC
The DNA here is from genome assembly GCA_004025045.1 of Sigmodon hispidus. NCBI lineage: Eukaryota > Metazoa > Chordata > Mammalia > Rodentia > Cricetidae > Sigmodon > Sigmodon hispidus. The sequence goes on from PVIH01002880.1 coordinate 121,120, forward strand.
ACTATGAATTTTCCTCTTAAGACTCCTTTCATTGTGTCCCACAAGTTTGGATACATTGTAGATTTATTTTCATTAAATTCTAGGAAGATTGATTTCTTTCTTAATTTCTTCCTTGACCCAGAGATGGTTCCGCTGAGTGATGTTTATTTTCCATTAGTTAGTAGGCTTTCTTTGATTTTTGATGTTGTTGAACTTTAACTTTAGGCCCTGGTAGTCCGATATGTTACAAGGGATTATTTTCATTTATTTGTATCTGTTGATATTTGCTTTATGACCAATTATGTGGCCAATTTTGGAGAAAGTTCCATGAGGAGCTGAGAAATATGTATATTCCTTTGCATTTGGGTGGAAGCTTCTGTAGATATCTATTAAATCCATTTGCATCATAACCTCTTTTAGGCTCCTTATTTCTCTATTGAGTCTTTGTCTGGTTGACCTATCCAGGGTTGAAAGTGGGGTATTGAAGTCTCCCACTAACCTAAGGACCCCAGATGCACCCATGAAACCACAAAACAATCAATAATTTCACAGAAGAATACTCCAGAGAGAGTAAATACAAACAAGTTACCACCAAAAAATGTCAGGAAATATCAATCAGTGGTCACTAATATCCCTTAATATCAATTGACTCAACTCTCCTATAAAAGGTCACACACTAACAAAATGGATACAACAACAGAAGCCATCCTTCTGTTGCCTACAAGAAACACACCTCAACCACAAAGACAGACATAGGCTTAGAGTAAAGTGTTGGGAAAAGATTTTCTAGTCAAATGGTCCTAAGAAACAAGCGGGGGTTGCCATCCTAATATCTAACAAAGTAGACTTTATGCTAAAAGCAATTAAAAGGGACCAAGATGGTCATTACTTATTCATCAAAGGAAAAATTGATCAAGAGGAGATTTCAATCCTGAATATTTTTGCCCCTAATATAAGGGCCCCTTCCTATGTAAAAGAAACACTGCTAATTCTCTCTTATATTTGCGTTTTTTAAACTTTATAAACAGACTAAAGTTGAGTATTATGTCTACTGAGTCCTTTCCCAATATCTAGGACACTATCTGGACTAGCCAAGAAAGCACTTGGACCATTGAGAATTCAACTTCTAAAGACAGCATTGAGTTGCTACTAAATTTCTTCTTACATTGTTTTCATTGATATATTGAAAATATAATTTATGCCCTATCCCAAACCTGATATACTACAAATCTAAAAATTTAATCTCATTGTTACTCAGGGGGTACTATTAGTAATTTGGGTGTTTATTCAAAGTCCAGATACACGAGTATATATTACAAATCTTACTAAAGTGTGAAATGTTGCTTAAGTAACATTCTTTAAAATAAAGACTACATCAAAACAGTATATTTTAGCATGCCAAGTGAAGTTGTAAGCATTTAACAATAGTCATGTTGACAAAGGTGTACGTATTATCTTCTGCTAGATGTGCCACATTTGTCAAGTACCTGTGCTGCCTTTGATCCAGGTTTCAGAAAAGACATTCTTACTCAGGATTTTCAGATGTTCATTACTGAGCTGAGAGGCTAACTCTGGAATTTTCTTCAGCTTCCTCCACACAGTGTTGTGTTCTTGGGTTGTTCTGTGAACTGGTCTTAAAAAAAGAATGAAAGACAGATTATAAATTCAGAGACCAGGAGAAAAAAAAGAAGAAAAAAAAAAAAGAAAAGTTAATGTATTAGGTAACTTTAAATTTCCATTTTAAAAATTTATTTCTTATAATTTTTTCAAAAGAACTATAAATAAACTGCATTTGGCTTGTTAATCAACTTTCAACATTCACTCTTTTTCCAATATTAACATATGTTGTGATGTCTTAAACTTCTGTAGAAACTTAAATACAATTAAAGAGAATATCATTTATTAGCAGCAAAGAAAAAACATTTTTAGGTATTAACTAAAGAAGACTTTTTAAAACTATTTTTATACTTGATCTTTAGCAGTATCTACAAATTATTAAAACTGGCTAAAATGAAACTAATTTAACTCTTAATGATTTATAAGTAAATAAAATATATATAATTTAAAATAAAACAATGTTTTTATATATTGTGTATGATATTTGTGTGTTTATTTAAATACAAAATCTTGTGTAGCTCCCAGTGGCCTAGAAGTCATGATCATCCTACCATAGCATTCTAAGCACTAAACTTACAGGCATGTGCAAACATATTTGGCCTTATTCAGTCATTAAATTATATGTTTATCATTAAATTCACTAATGGATAAATGTAACACTATAATTAAGATAAGAAGTTCAGATTACACTGCAGGTCTAAAAAGGTTAACATAATTGTTGTATATTCAGCTGAAGAACATTCAATGTTTTCAAATATTTTTAAAAACCAATATGAAAAACTATTTTAATTCCAGAAAAGTAGCTTATGGTGCCCATACCACATGAGTGGTTCTGTCAGTAATAATTCCTTTATAGACCTAATATGTTATGGTAGTCTGAATTAAAATAATCCCATAGGCTCAAACATTTGATTACTTGGTCTCTAGTTAGTGGCTGAAAGATTAAGAGGTATGGTCAAAAGGTATGTCACTGTGAGCAGGTTTAGAGTTACTAAAGGCTCCTGGTATTCCCAAGTGTGTATTCTCTGCCTGTGATACCAAGCCTGAGGACCTAAGTTTTATCTCTGAACTCCATATAGTGGGAAAACAAACTAAGCTCTTGCAATTTTTCCTCTGACTCCAACATGAGTCAGGACATATCCTTTAATACATAAATAAATATGCAAAAATAAATTTTAATGTGTCACTAACTTAATGATCATAAAGAAGATATGTCTGTCTTTGTGTTTAAACATTTATTATTTACCTATAATAATATAGTACATGCAACATGTTCTTAGAAATTTCACTTCATTGAACATTAGTATATTTAGAATTTTCAGTATTTCCAGCTTAAAGTAATGAATTTATTAACAGAGTGATGTGAACCAATTTTTAACATAAGTGGAAAGCAAGAGAAGGAAAACAGAAATGCACAGCACAGTTACAAAAAGCAAAGTGCTTCCTTGATACTACTTAGCAAGAAAGAGTTGAAAATGAAATATACTTGGTTATAAAAAGGTCAATTAAGTGTTCTTTGTTAAATAAAGATGTCTAACCCTACGGCAAAGGCCTAATATAAAAGTTCTTCCATCCCATCTAAGTTATAGATCCAGATGGCCTTTAGGGAAAGTTGAATATAGTGAAGGTCAGCAGACAAATAAATAGCCTTAACAGCAATGTCTGCAACACGTTACTGGCAAGTGGATGATACTAAAGATACACAAATACTTTTATTTATTTAAAGGATTTGCATTGCTAAAATAGCCAGTATTATGACCTAGTAAATTTGTAAGTCATTGAGCTTTTAAACTATAATACGTTGTATGACACCTTACTTTCAAACAGAACACTTTCTCCAATGCCCTAATTAGATTTGTTCAATGGAATAAGAGATGAGAAAATTTCCCAGATAGTGAAGATAAAAGGTTTTCGTCCTTCAGGATTCCCTGTCCTGTCACCAAAAAATAAAATAAAATAAAAATATTACAAAATAAAAATTTAAAACTGATAAGACTAATGGTTTTAATAAATCAGCTCATGGAGAGGGGGAAGCATGTTTTCATGAACCGCTAATGTGATTCCACATCATTATTTTTCTGAATAGGCTCTTAGTGATAACTTTCCTTTCCATGGTCACATCTCTGTGCATGTGTAAGAAGAAAACTGACTTTTATGTTAGTGGACCAGAAATTACCAAACTCGATCTCAATAAAGAGAATAATGTATACCCAGAAGCCATAACCCTGAGATGTAGTCCTGAATAAAACTTTTAATTGTCTTTTGGTAAAAGAATAAAATTGTGTTATAAAAGAAGACTTTAATCAGATAGTTGGAGTCTAGAGAGACACAAATTCTTGAAGACACCAGAACTATCAAAAAATTGATTCTCATTGCATGTAGGCAATTTTAAGTTTAATTTCCATATCCCCTTGGACCATGTGCCTGAGTTCTAATCAATAAGAATTGAACAGACAGAAAATTGCATCTTATGAATTTGTCAAAATTTTTAAGCATTTTATGTGAACATATAAAAGTGTGTATATACATTTATATTCTTATATAGCAAAATGCATGAAAGGGTTACATATAATACACTTTTTTTCATTTAAAGGGTTTTTTTTAATTTTACATACCAACCACAGTTCCCCTTCTTTCCCCTCCTCCTACTAGCCCCCAGCCTCTCCCCATCCTACCCCTCATCCACTTTTCAGAGAGGGTAAGGACTCCCACAGGGAGTCAATGTAGTCTGCATATCGAGTTGAGGAAGGACTAAACCCATCCACCATATGAAGGCTGAGCAAGATAGCCCTCTATAGCAAATGGGCTCCAAAAAGCCAGTCCTTGCATTTGAGATAAATCCTGGCCCACTGCCAGAGACCCCACAATCTGCCCAAGCCACACACTGTCTTCCACATTCAGAGTGCCTAGTTCAGTCCCATGCAGGTTTCCAACTGTCAAGCCAGAACCCATGAGGTCCCAGTACATCAACTGTTTGTGTGTGTTTCCCCATGTACTTTTAATAGTGAAATATGTGTGCACTGTGTTATGCCTCTACCTATAAATAGAAATAGGACCTCATTTATAGTACTATACACCAAACAATCTTTCTGGAAATAGAATATAAATATTCATCTATTTAACAAACAGAAAAACTAATATAGTACATCATGAAATGATTTTTTTTTTTTAATTTCATGCCTGTTGGGTGCCAGAAGCACCAAGGGACAACAAACTCTCTGTTTGACTTTCTGTCTCTGCCTCCTCCTCCTCTTCCTTCTTCCTCTCTCTCTCTCTCTCTCTCTCTCTCTCTCTCTCTCTCTCTCTCACACACACACACACACACACACACACTCACACACACACACACAGATTATTTTGTCTGTCCCGAGTTTGTACAGATTTATGCATGGTGTCACAACTGCTGTGACTTCATAAGTGTAACTGTCTTGTTATGTTTTAAAAACACTGATTCCTTCCACTCTCCACAAACTCTGATTCTTATACTCTTTATACCCCCTCTTCAGTTTTTCCCCTCTTCCGTTATGATGACTTAATACTGGGAATGAGAAATAATATAGATATTGTGTCTATGGCTTTTTTGTTTTGGCCTGTGTAGAGCACCATAGAAGTGAGTAAAAAAATCAGAGACAGCCAGATAAAAAAAAAAGAGAGTAGAGTTTACTAGTTGCCATTCGTCCCCCCCCCAAAAAAAAACATATAAAAATTCAAGTGAGCCACGGACTACAAGCCACATAATAAAAAAATTTATAAAAATAAGTTAAATTAAAATAAAAAAGCTAACTAATAATATACATAAAATATGAGCCAAACAGTGTTAAAATATATAAGCATATAATTTCATTTCTTTTAAAAGACAAAAGCCGCGGGCGCACAAACCAGATTCCAAACCACCGGCACCACACATGTGCCAAGTCACAAATCTCCAAACCCAAACAAGCCAAAAAAAAAAAATCTATTACAACAGATGGCGCCCAACGTGGGACGCCAATTATCGCGGTAAAAACTTGTCGTGAGATATGTTTTAGATGGGGTTTATTTTGTGAAAATCACTTATAAAACACAGACGGTTTTAAGAGAAAAATGAAGGGATAAGGCTGTAGTGCACCGGAGCATTTTTAAGGAAAACTCTTTATCTCTATGTCATATGTTTGAACTCTTGTGCTGTTGGCCCGAACTGCATGCTGCCCCGGAAGCTGTTTCATCCATCTGAAAACCCGTGTAACTGGTCGGAAACTCTCGCGAGAGAATGCCGGCTTTTTGTCTTGGTCTTCTCTCTCGGAGGTCTACTTTTGGAATCTTTTTTAGTTAACCACACCCTGCTCGTCTCCAGTCCTCTGACGCAATCGTTTACATGTGTAGTTCCTGATTTCCCACTACAGCCAAATTAACAACAAAAAAAAAGAGGGTCTAAATTAAATTCAGAAAAGAAAGGGCTGGAGAGATGGCTCAGCAGTTAAAAGCACTGGTTGTTCTTCAGGAGGACCTTTGTTCAGATCCCATTATCCAAATGACTTCTCACAGTCAACTTTATCTCCAGTTCCAGTGAATATGACCCCTGCTTCTAGCTTAATAAATATCAGGTACACATGTGGTACACACACATACATGCAGACAAAACAAACCTGCACGTGAAATATTAATATATTTTGTAAAAGCCAAAGCTGAAAAAGGAAATACCACACATATTAATGAATTTAAAAAAGTCATAAGCACATACTTTAGAAACCTATACTCAAGAAAACTAAAAAATTGGGGTAGAATTTTTTTTTGTTTTCAAGTTTTATTTTTACATTTAACAATATTTCAGAGTTTTTAAAGTTCAGGTCTTATCTTTTCTCCTAAATTTCTCCTGAGTACTTTATGTTTTAGAGGCTGTTTGAAATGGTCAGTCTTTGAAACTTTTTGTTGCTAGTGTATAGATTATAGAGTTAAGTCTTCTTAATCATATCCTGTACTTTGCTAAGCCAGTTTAATATCTTAATTATATCCACTTTATTTCTTACAATTTTCTATACCAAAGATATAATTCTAAACAGAAACAACTTTTATTTTTCTTCCTGGTAACTTTCTACCTCTTTCTTAAAATCAATGCTTCTATATTGGATCTCTGTTATAATACTGAACAAGGCTGAAAAACTATTCTCATATCTTCCTAGTTTTAGGGTAAAAATAAAAACTGGCCTATTGTGGGACTTTCAAGTAAACTCTCAGGGAAAGCACATATTTCAGAATTTTTCTTGCTAGTCTTTTCTGTCCCGGCATGGTGTGAAAGCTTGAGACTCATTAAGAGTCACTATAAGTAACTATACCTCCTCTGCTTCTTAAATATCAGCCTATGGCAACATCATCCAAATTTAGCTCTCAAGGAAATGGATTATGGTTTCTAAAATCAAGCATTATTTTGCTTACATTTATTAATATGTATAAAAAAGAGGTTTTTTGTTTTTTTTTAAATTATAAATAAAATTAACACTGATTTAATCGAATAACTTAATCTACCAGGATAAAGAATAAATCAAACACAAAAATCCTTTCCCTATTAATTTACAATATAATACCTTCTGGCATAAATAGTGTTTGTTCTATTTAAATGTTAAAGATTCATATAGTTTAGCGTCTATACCAGCTGATTGACATATACTGTCCTGCTTTTCGGTAAAAGGTAAAAATGGATAAGAAATGTAACAAAAAATGAGAAAAACGAGAAAAAAAATAAATCTACTTGAAGCTAAAAACATTCAAGTTTTAATCATTCAGTGTTGTCCAAAGTTTGAGGCCCATCTGGGTGTGCAGTCTGGAGGAATCACTCCCTCCTGTGATCTGGAAGCCACTTATAATTATTTAGAGGCTAATATTAATTACAAACTGTTAGGCTAGTGACTCAATGTTTATTACCAACTACCCCTTAAAACTTACTTCAACCCATTTCTATTAATTTGTATATTGCTATGTGTTTTGTGACTTTTCTTCATTTTTATCTCTGCTTGAATTTCCCACCTGCCTCTAAGCTGACTTGCTATTGCCAAAACAGCTTCTTTATTAACAAAAGAAAGGTATCCTATCCTTAGGGTATATGCCCCATAGCTGTATTGCTGGATCATTGGGGAAATTGATTCCCAGTTTTCTGAGAAACCACCATACTGTATTCCAGAGTGGCTAAACAAGCTTAAACTACCACCAACAATAAAGGAATGTTCGCCTTGCTCTGCAACCTCTCCAGCATAGGCTGTCATCTGTGTTTTTATTCTTAGACATTTTGACAAGTGGAAAGAGGTATCTCAAAGTTGTTTTGATTTGCATTTCTCTGATGGCTAAAGATGTTGAGCAAATTTTCAAGTGCCTTTCAGCTATTTTTAATTCTTCTGCTGAGAATTCCCTTTTTAGTTCTGAAACCCATTTTTTGACTGGGTTATTCAATGTTTTGGGCTCTAGTTTCTTGAGTTTTCTATATATTTTACAGATCAATCCTCTGTCACTTGTAGGGTTGGTGAAAACCTTTTTCCCATTCTGTAGGCTGTCGTTTTGTCTTTTTGACTGTGTGTTTAGCTTTACAGAAGCTTCTCAGTTTTAGGAGGTCCCATTTATTAATTGCTGTTCTTAGAGTCTGTGCTACTGGTGTTATATTTAGGAAGTGGTCACCTGTGTCTATGTGATGTCAAAGGAAAACTATAACTATCTAGTCTTCCAATCCATCAAAAACCTCAGAAGTTTATAATATTACCTTAATAATAAAGGGCATTGTAAGCAACTTCTAACATTCTAAAAATGACAGATACATCTGGTTGCCTAGATAGTCACCCAAAATTCCTTTGTAGTATCAGAGCATCCATCTTCAGCTGAGATGCCTAGAGTCACTGGTATACTTCTCAGTGAAGAAAGACATTTGAAGGATAGCTCCACTCATTCTAGAAGAGTTTGGCAGTAATTTCTTTAAAAGAGACTCCCTCAGCTTGTTCTGGAAAGTTCATTGGTCATTTTTCTGTGTGTCCTGCATTTCCAATTTATACTGCATACAATTTATACTGTCAAGCAATCAAGGCAAAAAGAGTTTCTTTCCTAGTGGTTAACTTTTGCTGCAAAGAAAGTAAACTCCATATGGAGTTTTGTCAATGCCCATCTTCCTCTTACAAGAGATTGATGCTACCAAGAGCAAACATGTCTCACTGTTCAGAAAAGTCTAACTTCTTAAAATATTTTAAATGTCATATTTTGTAGGTCTTTGAAGTGTTTGAAGATTTCCTATCTAATTGAAATATATCTTTGTATACGTAAAACTCATAACTAACATAAGGTTGATTATTACAGATGATTCACTATTAATGTTAATTAATTAAAATTATGAATCATAAATTACAATTTTAAAGGGATTTCATAGCATAATGCCTTAAACAAAAGTAGAAATATCCATACAGTATGACAAAATTAACCTAAATTTGTATCAATGAACCAAAATCCATATCAATGTAAAATGTTTTAAGATTAAAAGGGAGTATTTTGAATCCCAACACAGTATTTTTTGGACATTGAAAAAATAATACTCAGTTTTATTTGGAATAACAAGAAAGCCAGGATTGCCAAAACAATTTTATTCAACAAAAGAACCTCAGGAGGTATCACCATCCCTGACTTCAAGTTATACTATAAAGCTACAGTAATAAAAACTGCCTGGTACTGGCATAAAAACAGACTTGTGCATCAATGGAATAGAATTGAGGATTCAGACATTAACCCAAAAATCTATGAACACCTGATCTTTGACAAAGAGGTCTAAAATATTCAGTGGAAAAAAGATAGTATATTTAACAAATGGTGTTGGCATAGGTGGATGGAAGTGTGTAGAAAAATGCAAATAGATCCGAGCCTGTCACCCTGCACAAAACTCAAATCCAAGTGGATCAAAGACCTCAACATAAACCCAGCCACTTTAAACTTGTTAGAAAAGAAGTGGGAAATACACTTCTACGAATTGGCACAGGTAACCACTTCCTAAATATAACACCAGTGGCACAGTCACTAAGACCAACAATCAATAAGTGGGATCTTCTGAAGCTAAGAAGCTTCTGTAAAGCCAAGGACATTGTCAATAGGACAAAATGACAGCCTACAGAATGGGAAAAGATTTTCACCAACTCTACAAGTGATAAAGGACTGATCTCTAAGATATATAAAGAACTCAAGAATCTAGAGCCCAAAACCTTGAATAACCTAATCAAAAAATGGGGTTCAGATCTAAAAAGGAAATTCTCAGCAGAAGAATTAGTAACCACTGAAAGGCACCTGAAAAAGTGCTCATCATCTTTAGCCATCAGAGAAATGCAAATCAAAACAACTTTGAGATACCATCTGACACCTGTTAGATTGGCTAAGATTAGAGACACAGAGGACAGCCTATGCTGGAGAGGATGGGGAGCAAGGGGAACAATTCTCCATTGTTGGTGGGAGTGTAAGCTTGTCCAGCCACTTTGGAATGCAGTATGGTAGTTTCTCCGAAAATTGAGAATCAATCTCCCCAGGGACCCAGAAATACCACTTCTGGGTGTATACCTTAAAGATTCACAGTCACAATCCAAAGGCATTAGCTCAACTATGGTCACAACAGCATTATTTGTCATAACAAGAACCTGGAAACAACCTAGATGTCCTCAACTGAAGAATGGATTAACAAACCCTGGTGCATCTACACAATGTAATACTACTCAGCAGTAAGAAAAAATGATATCCTAAAATTTGCAGGCAAACGGATGGATTTGGAGAATATCCTCCTGAGTGAGGTATCACAAACCCAGAAAGGTAAGCAGGGGATGTATTCACTTATTAGTGGACTCTAAACAAACAAACAAACAAGAAAAAAACAAGCATGCACAAGCTGCAAACCACAATCACTGAACAGCTTGGGATCAGAAACACCCTAGACTGACACCTTGGATCCCACTCCCCCTAGAGGAACACCTGACTCACTCTTGAGGGAGGAGGGACAAAACTGGACCTGCCAGGAGTGGAGACTGAACTAAGCAATATTGGGTCAGTAGGACCATGGAACTGTCTGCTGTCTGCCCAGGGAAGGGGTGGGGAGTTGTGGAGAAGAGAGAATGACCTGATGTGGTGGGAGGGGGAAGGGGGACCTTGAATAAGGATATACAAGGTTAGAAAGTGTGACTTCTTTGTTCATAATAATAATAATAATAATAATAATAATAATAATAAAGAAAAAAAGATTAACAGAGGGTTTTTTGCCTCGGTTTTTTGAATCAATAACCTAACTTTTTATCATTTCTATATTGTATGTTTTCTTTTTCCCTAGAAGACACTGATTATGACCATTAAAAATTTATAACTAAAACAAACGTTTATAAATGATATATTGGGAATTTGAGCATAACTTTATACTACTTCTTGCTGATTGGGAGTACTGGCAATCTTATTGCAGTTCTGAGAAAATTTTAATTTATAATCATGGTTTATTATTTATATAATTTATATATCTTGGTTATAGTAGTCTATTTCCCCAATTCTGGGAAGCAGTATTAAGAAGTGTGGACAAGGGGATACATGGATAAACATATGACTTTATTCATAAAAGAAAAATTTTAAAAAAGAAGCGTGGAGATGTGTTTTTAAGCCCACAGCTATGCTTCTAAACCAGCAAGCATTGGCTGGGAGAAACCTCTTAATTCTGTAGCCCTTCAGAGAGACTGTAGAAATCAGCATTTAGTTTAGCTCATGGCAGTAGGCCTGCCACATCTCCTAGGCAGCTGTGGGGAGTCTGCACTGCTGTTACCATGCAATTATGAGACTAGAAAGCCCAGTGTGGCTTCCTTTTTGTGCATTCAGAATCTTTTTAAAGCTTTTCACTGCCTAACTGTAGGCATCATTTGTAATCAAAAGTTTCCTACATCACACAGCTGCTTAATCCCAAATAAACACACAGAGGCTAATACTAATTACAAAATGTTTGGCATATGGTCCAAGCTCATTACCTACTAGCTCTTATAACTTGACTCAACCCATTTCTACTAATCTGTATATTGCTACTTGTTTTATCACTTTGCGCATGTTCCATTACATCTTGCTTTCTGGTGGCAGCCTGCAGTATTTTTTGACTCTGTCCTTCTTCACCATTATCTCTGCTTGCATTTTCTACCTACTTCTAAGTTGCTTTGCCATAGGCCAAAACAGTTTTTTTTATCAACAAATGGTAATAAAGCATATTCAGTACAGAAAGACATCCTACATAAATTCAGGAATTTGTTGTGCATTTTTTCATTCAAAAAACACACTTGTACTGTCTTTAAGGGATATATTTTAGTGTTTTTAATTTTTTATTTGCAGATCTGAAAGCTTAGTGCTCTAACTCAACTAATCCTGCTTACCCCCACTTCTTGACAATGTTGATGTCACTATTGTGAAAACTTGCTTTGGCAGCCCAGTGTCTAGGAGCTCTGACTTTGCAGTGGTTCTCCCTGAGATGAAATCTTGCCTATAATTTATTTTCTTTGTGGCCATGAATAAGTTATTTTTATATGCAATTTTCCCACTTTAAAAAGTGATTGGATTATGAATTATAGGCCCTTCTGGTTTCTGATTTTTATATAATGTAATAACAAAGGTATAAAATTTTATTAGTATTCAATTAACTAAAATAAAATATAAATTCTAAAAGAAGTCTGCATTATATATTTGAAAGCAATAGTAAGCTAGATAATCACATTCAGAAAATGCAATACTTTAAACATTTTATTATGACATAATTTAAAATTTTAATATGCATTGAGTCTATTTTTCTACACAGTGTTTTTGGCTAAACACATATGAAACTTATATGCTTTTTCTCTTTCCATTTCATGAATTTTCCCAAGAATCTGCATTTGTGTGTGTGTGTGTGTGTGTGTGTGTGTGTGCTGTGTCCCTCTTCTCTGCCTTTCCAGATTAGTTCCTAGAACTGACTGTTCCTAAGCACATTCTTTTGTTAAACCTAACATCAAGCCTCAAAAGTTTATGTCTTGCCAACTTGCTCTGTCATGTGGCTCTGTTCAGATCAGATTGAACTTCAATTAAACTGTGGCCATTCTTGGCCTGAATTCAGTAGTTTTTATTTCCAAATACTTATCAATTTAAGAACTTCTAGAGAAAACTACAAGCAATGGTCTGAGGTTTCCTATCACCATTATTCACCTTCAGGACACATTTCTCTCTGTGTCAAACCTATGTACCAGACTAGACTTTACTTTTCCAAAAGCTTACCTTCCAAAAAAAAAAAAAAAAAAATCTCCCAGAACCTGCCAAGCCATTGACCCACATGCCCTGCTTCCATTTTCTCCAACTTTGATCCTTACTCAACAATCCTAGAACTGATGCTCTTGGCCCTCATTCACCTACTTTCCCCATTCACAATTATCCCTCTTCTCTCCCATCTCAGAATCCTCTCTTAACTTCTTATCATCTTCCTTCATCCCTCATTTATTCCATCAAAGACTCTACACTCACTCCCTCCTTTCTAGTCATTCCTTCCAACATTCCCACTTCCCTCTTCACTTCTGCTCTCCTCATACTCCCTCCTATACTCAAAGCCATGTTTCCCATGAGAGAGCATTAAATAGGGAAGAGCCTCTGGAGGAAGAATGTCTCAGGCCCAGGACTGGAGAGTCAGGGTAGAGGGTTGGGTATTCAAGCTATAACCCATAGTTGCTATGGACATAGGTATACTGGGAGAACCTTGCAGCCAGGTCCATCTTTGATATGTTAAAAAGGTACCTCAAGCCCTTTTTCCAAAAGCTTAAAACTTAACAACTTCATTGAGGCTGTAATAAAGTATACCAATCTAGATGTAACCATTCTAGTAGAGGCCAGCCCTTTTTCTCCAAAACTAGTTGTTAGCCAATCCCTCCATATATTAGCCATGAACTTTGAAAGTTAGAAAAGAAGGCAGCAGGCCAGTGTCATAGTACAAACCTGAAAGTAGAAACCAGTATTATCTCATTTAAGGAAAAACACTATCCCTATCACTTCTTAGGCAGTTGGGAAACAGAGTGTTCACCTAGAACAACAACAACAACAACAACAACAACAAAATACTTTTACTTTTTCATATGTTAACTTAAATTCCAAGGAATGGCTAAACTGATGTTTTTATATTTTCAGTGTTACCAGGGAAACAGAAGGTGGAGTCCATCATTTCCATAGCTTGAGGCTACAGTAGCAAGGCCAGGTCTGAGGAAATAAATTGAATCCCCAGGAATCAAGGGTAACCTGAAAAAAATCAACTCCTGTACATCATCCTTTGACCTACACACACAAACACACACACACACACACACACACACACACATGCACACATACACACACACAAATAAACTAGTGCATAAATGTCATAAAAATTAAAAATGTAAATTGTCTTTCAAAATGACATTTTCCTCCCCCTGAAAATCCCCTTTTTATCTCTACAGACTCTCAAATAATTCACTATGAAATTACTACCTAGAATGTAATATTCACTTGAACTATTTTTTGAAACACCAGTCATTAATATGCACATTACTTTCCCTCTGATTCTCTTTTGAATTTCATCATCATGCAAGGATGAAAGAGCAGAATAACAATTGATTTTTTTTGATCATCCAAATTCACAGGACAAATGAATACTATCTGCTCCTCCAGAAATGTGGTTTGTTCATTCACAGTATGGAGACATTGGGTAACAGCAGGCCTGGTTTCTCTTTGTTATTCTCTACACAGATGGAAATTGAGGAAATGAACACATTGGCTTTAACTCTCCTTTCTTAGTCTTTTAAAAATCAAACTCTAGTTTCAAGATTTAAAAGTAGACTACTGTATATGGAGCAAAAAAAGCTCTGAGTGAATGTGTAAAGAGAAGATCAAGTTCTGAGTGAACATGTATTATTGACAAGAAACAATGCCCTAGGCTCAAGGAGTGGCAGACTATTCAATCCACAGGGCCAGGCCCAGGAAATGAGGAGAGTCTTCCTTTAGTAAGGTGTGGATGTTGACAAACTGTACAGAAAGCATGGAGTGCAGCTTCTTCCTCAGTCCTATAGAGACAATTGAGCCTACCTAACTCCTCCTCCTTGTGTTATGCATAATGAAGGAGGTGAGGTTCTGGGCTATTGGAGAGTAGGCGCCCTCCATCAGAGTGAGTAAAAGCCTCCTGATCTCAGGTTTCTGTATTTGTTGGTTCTTTAGTATCTATCATTTCTTCATTGCCCTAGTCACTCTTACTGAACCATGCTGTGAATGACACAATTCTAGTGTTTCTAAAATGTCTTACTTTGCTACCAGGGAAAGTTGTTTGTTTTGGATTTTTGTTAGTGTTGTTGTTGTCATTGTTGTTATGCTTTGTTTTGCTTTTTCTTTTTCATTTTTTTTGTGGAATTTAAAAACCAACCACTTGTAGAATCCCATGTTATTGAAAAAAATAATAAGCTAATATGGCATCTAAATTTCTACATGGTTCATCATTGAACAAGTTACAAATAATTTCTCTACATGTTTGTTGTTTAGACTCACCAAAGAGTACTCATGAGCATCTTTTAGAAATGTAGGCTATAGCAGGATGTCTTGCAATAGCAATGTCAAAATATGTACCAGGGAGTTTAAATACACTTCAGATAAACCTGTCACCTCACTACCAGATTATTCTTAACTACAATACACAAGATAATCATGGATCACTGTAATATATAATATGTACTCTATATAGTATATAATTGATGTCTAGTAAAAAACTTTTTACTTTCTTTTAAATTTAAAATTTTAAAACAGCTTTTTTCTAAGATCAAAAACTGTTTATAAGATTTTTCAGAAAGAAAAACTCATTAGTGGTCTCTAAACAGACTAACAAGAAAAAAGCCAAGCATGCCCAAGCTGCAAACCACAACCACTAAACAGCTTGGGATCAGAAACACCATGGACTGACCCTTCGGATCCCACTCCACCTAGAGGAAAACCTGCCTCACTCTTGAGGGAGGGGGGACAAAACTGGATTTGCCAGGAGGGAAGACTGCACTAAGCTTTATTGGATCAGTGGGACCATGGGACTGTCTGCAGCCTGCCCAGGGAGGGAATGGGGAGTTGTGGAGAAAGAAAGGGTGACCTGATGTGGCGGGAGGGGGAAGGGACCTTGAATAAGGATATACAGGGATAGAAAAAAAATATTCAGAGGGAAAGCTGAACACAAAGTAATTTTATGTGTAGCAAATTATTTGCATTATTACCCTTGATAAGTCATGCTTATGATTTTTATTTTCTTTATAGTTATTGTTAACCTATCAGCATTTCAATTTCAATTTACTGTTTTTCTTGATAAATACAAAATAAAAAAAAAGAAAAACTGATGGGTCATTTTAATAAAAATTATATTTATTCTTTATTTAATCATAGTACTCTTAAATAAAAACATGACTACCTGTCAGATTTAAAGCATATAAAGTAGTTTCTACCTCATTTATGATTTCTGGATCACAAAAAGACACTATGCCTCAGTTCAAGCTTGCATGCATTTTCAGTATATTTATGCAGTGATTAAATTTCAAAATCTATTCTAAATATTAGCATACAACAAATAGAAAAAAGGCACAGCACCTGAATGCTCAATTTAAAATTCAGAGAAAAAGTCAAACATTAAGCACAATGTACATAATTAAATGTTCTAAAAGGCAGAAATTCATGGGCCATAGAAAGTAATAAAGAAACATAATTTATGAGAAGATAAAGTCATACACTCAAGAAATGCACATAGATGAAATCAAAATTTCATTGGACTAAAGAGAACAGAAAAGAAACTGGATATAAAGTGAACCTAAAGTATTATGGAAGGGAAAATTCTTAGAGGAAACTGTAAACCATGTTGAAAGTTTTGAAATTTGCTATCAGAAAAGAAAAAAAAATCATCCACAGGCTTTATAGTAAAGTATAACTAAACTGACACACATTTTTCAAAATACATTCAAGAAAAGGAATTGATGGGGCTGGAGAGATGGCTCAGAGGTTAAGAGCACTGCCTTCCAGTGCTGTTCTTCCAGAGGACCTGAGTTCAATTCCCAGCAAAACCACATGGTGGCTCACAACCATCTATGATGAGGTCTGGTGCCCTCTTCTGCAAAACTGTATGCATAATAAATAAATAAATCTTTAAAAAAAAAAAAAAGAAAAGGAATTGAAGAAAAGGAATCGAAGTATTGTAAAGTTAGTATCCCAACACAAGTTAGAAAGTTATTATAAGTGATTATATAATGAGACATTTCACCTAGTAGGTTTAGATTTTATTGTTTTTAAATTTTATTTTATATTATGAATAAAGTCCCATTTTTTTTATCCATGTATATCCTTGTTCAAGCTCTCTTCCCCTTCCTGCCCCTTACAGTCACTCTTTCTTCTCCACATCTCTTTATCTCCTCCCCAGCAAGGACAGGAGGTTCCAAGTTTCCAATACAGCTTAGTTCATCATCTACTTCTGGCAGATCTGCTTTCTTCACCCCAACATCAAGACTGCTGATGGCTAAGCCGTTAAAGGCTAGGATCACAACCAAAAATATAAGGTTTAGATTTTAAAATTAACTTACAATATATTTTAGGGATTTATATCCTCCTGAGCGAGGTATCACAAACCCAGAAAGATAAGCAGGGGACTCACTCATTAGTGGACTCTAAACAAACAAACAAATAAACAAACAAGAAAAAAGCAAAGCATGCCCAAGCTGCAAACCACAACCACTGAACAGCTTGGGATCAGAAACAACTTAGACTGACACCTTGGATCTCACTCCCCCTAGAGGAACACCTGACTCAGTCTTGAGGTTGTGGGGAGAAAACTGGATCTGCCAGGAGTGGAGGCTGAACTAAGCAATATTGGGACTTTGGAACCTTGGGACTCCCTGCCCTGGGAGGGATGGGGAGTTGTGGAGGAGAGAGAATGACCTGATGTGGTGGGAGAGGGAAGGGACCTTGAATAAGGATATACAAGGATAGAAAGTGTGACTTCTTTGTTAATAATAATAATAATAATAATAATAATAATAATAATAAAGAAGCTGCTAAAGTTACCAGAAAAGCTTTACAGAGAGCTGCTGTGAGGAAGAAGAAAGGCTCTCTTCAGAAGCAAGTATTCAGACTACACTCAGGTGTTATACTGAAGGCCTAAGCATAAGCCGTTATTGCCATAGATTGCTGTCTTTTTAGTGAATTCAACAGTGTTTTACTCTGTATAAACCTTAGGCTTTTAAGTATAACTAAACATTCAGTACTAATAGACTGACTTCCTGGGTAGGGTAAAGCAGTACAGTCTACGGTAGAGTGCCAGCAAATTAATATCCAGATTCTTAGTCTTGTGGGAAACCCATTGTCTCTATTTACATTCTCATATTTAGTTAAATATGCGTTTCTGGTGGGTTGGTTTGTTTGGAGAAAGCATTTCTCATGGTATGCTATATAGCCTAGACCCTGACTGGCATAATGTTTTAACTCTGCAATGATTTGATTGATTATAAAATCCTGTTATCCTAAAAAAAAAAAAAAAGAAAAGGAAAGAAAAGAAAAGAAAAACGCACTATAGTTGAAATATAAGCAGGCAACTTTCCTTCCGCCATGGATAGCAGGAGAATGGTCAGTAATAATGCAGGAAAGGGTAATCTTCCTCAAGATAATTGATTTGAAATCTTTCCATCAAAACAATCTGTTGTATTTGTGTGGAACTGCTGACTATACTCCAGTCAGTGTCAAAATACTGAACAGAAAAATAAAATCCAAGAAATTTTCCTTCAGCATATCCTACGAACTGTACTGTAAATTTAAGCCTTAGGAATATGTGGACTCTATGCTAGTTTAGTTTTAGTTCCCCATCATTTGTGGTGTAATATTCACAAAAGCTCACATGACTTAGAAAGAAAACCACCTTGGAGAGAAATATGTGTGTGCTACTTACTAAAATACAGCTACATAAATAAGTCAACTATTTAATCAAATTGATATTTCAAAAAAATATATAATCTTTTGAAAATAAACACAAATAAAGAAATAAAATGTTATATAAAATTGTCAATTAGCTATTTCAATATCTCCTTTTAAAGAACTGATTGTTATCTGTATCTATTTTCTTATAGGATACTAATTTCACTTTTTTCCTTAGCTATTGTTAATCAAAGAAGATAATTAGCTGTACATTTTTCTCCTACCTCAAAATAATATAATGCTTATTTCTCCCTATTTTAATGAAATTGTCATTTAATTCTTTGAAATCTAACAAAATATTTTCTGATTAGATGTTTTCTTAGTTTGGCACACACTAAAAAAATATAAAAAAAATTAATCCTTTCTATTATCCTGGAATTTTTTCTTTTTACTGTTATTTAACAAATTTTACTTTCAATTCCATTGAATGGGGCTATATTTAAACTCTATTTGAAAGAGCAAAAATTAAATGTAGCCACTTTAAAAATAACAACCTCAAAGTAATTATCTCTTTTTAAATCCACATTCCCCTTTTGCTAATGAGTTTAGTGACATCTAATATATTCTTCTTCTTCTTATTTATTCATTCATTCATTCATTCATTCATTCTTTTTTCTTATATTATTACATCCCGAGTACAGTTTCCCCACTTTCCTTATCCCAGTAATCCCGTCTTTCCCTGGATCTATTTTTACTTTATTTCCTTTCAGAAAAGTGGAGGTTTCCAGAGATATCAATCAAACATAACGTAAGATATTAAGATGAGACACAAACCTTCATATCAAGGCTAGACAAGGCAAGCCAGTAGGATAAAAAGGGTTCCAAAAGCAGACAGAAGAGTCAGAGACAGTACCAGCTCCAACTGGTCCCAGAAGAGTCCCAGAAGAACACAAAACTATACAACAACAATGTCTAACATTTTAAAACTTCAATTTTCAGTGCAACTCATAATGTTATCTTACCTATCCATATGTACCAAAATTATTTCTTCCTTATTTTCTTTATATTTTATTTCAATTATATGACTGGAGTCTTTAAGTGATTTGCATCCTACACTATGTATCTCAATTATTCCAATGGAGGATTTAGATTTAGATGATTTTGTAGTGAACCTAATTGGCAAGGTTTCACTTATGAACCTGTAGAAGAAATGTTGCAGGTTTGGCTCTAAATATCTACTACATGGATATTTAACCTTGGGTTCTAAAATAACTCTGTATATCCTGGATGTGGTTATATATTGTGTATCAAATAACACTTGCCTAAAGATTAAAGAAGCAGACAAGCAAGCCACTGGAGAATCTTCTCACTGCTAATAAATTCTCAGACTGAATCATGTAGATCTTGTCTCATGATTCCTCAGACTGAATGCTCTGAGTCCTCAGCCAAAGCAAAGGGGTGTGGGAGTGCAAGAAGAACCAAACTCCTGTCTCTTCTTGCCTTATATCTGCCCAGTCTTATCATTTCCTGTCTCAAACTTCCTCATTCTGGGATTAAAACCTTCTGTGTTTCCCAAGTACTGGAGAAAAAAAGGTATTGCGATCCCAAGTGCTGGGACTCAAGGTGTTTGCTACCACTGCCTGTCTCTGTTTCTTTATTGAAGAATTATTTCATTAATTAATTAATTATTTCATTAATTATTAATTAATTCATTAATCCCCTTCAATAAAGTGTAGTCCAGCCTGGCCTTGAACTCACAGAGATCCAAATGGAAGTCTGAAATGCTAAGATTAAAGCTGTGTGCCACTACCACCTGACCTCTATGGCTAACTCTATGGCTGACTATCTCTTCTGATCGTCAGGTAATCTTTATTTGTTTAGATTGCAAAAAATATATCATGAAACCTATGTACATTTTAAAGGTTGGTTTGAGAAAATATGACAAATTCTCATCTTTTATTGTTACAAATCTGGTCCAACCTTAGTTAAACATTCCTAAACTGCTTTTCCCATTAATACCCTTGCTCCAAAGTCATAAAACTCAGTATCAACAAAATAATCTGATTTTTAAAATGAACCAAAGGCACAGGTAAGAAAAAAATGATAGATTTTCATGTTAATAATGTCCTCTCTGAAAAAGGTGCACATTTAAATTTGCCAAATATATTTAAAAGTTTTAATTGGGAATAACTTTAACACATTTGTGCTTTTTTAAGAAAAACCAGGAGACTAATCTTAAAGGATTAGAAAAAAATGTTTTTTATAAGGCTTGAAGGTTGAGAAGCTTTGAAAATGTTTGTTGCCAGAGAGGTAGCTTGTTTTCCTTCTAATGTGATGCCTTGAACACAATATCCTCTGATGGGAATTGGTGGTTGTTCCTCATATGGCAGAAAATTTAAAAAGGAGAAAGGAGCTAACAGTCTGCCTCCATGAATCCCTTTATAGAATGCCCCTAATATTCAATAAGAAAGGCTCCCATGACTTCATTACCTCCCAGTCTGAATATTATCCTAGGGATTTACAGAAGCCACTTTCTTTTATTTTGTTTTTTAATTTTATTTATAAAATAAAATCTTTTTTTAACTTTATTTATTTATTTGCCTTGGTGTTTGCCTGGAACTGGAACTACAGACAGTTGTTAGCTGCCATGTGGGTGCTGGGAATCGAACCCCGGTCCTCTGGAAGAGCAGACTGTGCTCTTAACTACTGAGCCGTCTCTCCAGCCCCCAAAATAAAATCTTTTTAAATCCATGTATCCCCTTGCTCCCCCTCCCTTCCCCTCCCAACTACTCCCAGTCAGCCTTCAGCCTCCCTCCTCCCCATCCCCCCACCCCCTCCCCCAAAAGGACAGGAAGTCCCAAGGTGGATTAGCTCAGCATCCACTCCAGGCAAGTCTGATTTCCTCATCCTAATAACAAGACTGGGTTAGGTGTTCCGCTGGAGGGAATGGGCTACAAGGTGCCAATCCATGCACAGAAACATTCTGAACCCTCCCCTTGAGGCTTTTCATACTGCCCATGTCAGTAGAGAGTTGCCTATCTTTGGAGGACCTAGTTCCTTTTCCTGATGGTTCCTGGTGGCTGTTCTTAATTCAGAGCCCAGCCAGCCATCACTGTAAGAATTTTCCTCATAAACCCCATTCCCTTATTTATATAGACTCTCGTCCTCTGCTCCTTCAGCTGGACCACACACTCAGCTCAGTCCTCATCCATGTATCTCTGCTTCTACTTCTATTCATTGTTGGATATAAGTTCTGTGATGGCACTTAGGGTTACTATTCATTTGATTATAGAGGAAGTCAAGTCTAGGCAACACCTTCACTGTTGGTTGGAGACCTAGCCAGGAACATCTTGTTAGTTCCTGGAGGTTTCCTTAGCACCTGGTCTTTTTAAAACCCTACATTGGCTTCCTCCATTAAGATCTCACCTTTTTCCCTTGTTCCTCTCACTCAGTCATCTCCTTCTCCAATGATTTGTGCCACCCCTTCTTGGTTGCAACCCCTTATGCTGCCAATTAGCTAAGGAGATCTTCTCTATTTTCTCTTTCTATGGGGACACCCTGGATGTATCAAGTTCCTTCAGATAACAAGCTGTTCAGGAGTTGTGGTTTGCAGCTTGAGTGTTCTTTGCATTTTGACTAAAATCCCATAATGAGTAAGTGCATCTGTGCTTATCTTTCTGGCTTGTGATATCCAAAATCCATCCATTTGACTGCAAATTTTAGGATGACATTTTTTTTCTTTTTTTTCTTTTTTTCTTTTTAACTACTGAGTAGTACTCCATTCTTCAGTTGAGGAGCATCTAGGTTGTTTCCAGGTTCTTGCTATTATGAATAATGCTGCTATGATCATAATTGAGCTAATGTATTTGAGGTATGAATGTGCATCTTTTGGGTATATGTCCCATAGTTGTATTGCTGGATCCTTGGGGAGATTGATTCCCAGTTCTCTAAAAAACTACCAAACTGTAATACAGAGTGGCTGAACAAGTTTACACTCCCACCAACAATGGAGGAGTGTTCCCCTTGCTCTGCATCCTCTCCAGCATAGATTGTCATCTGTGTTTTTGATCTTAGCCATTCTGACAGGTGTAAGGTGGTATCTCAAAATTGTTTTGATTTGCATTTCTCTGATGGCTAAAGACATTGAGCAAATTTTCAAGTGCCTTTCAGTCATTTGTAATTCTTCTGCTGAGAATTCCCTTTTTACTTCTGAACCCCATTTTTAATTGTGTTATTTAGAGCTTGGGAGTCTAGTTTCTTGATTTCTGTATATATTTTATAGATCAATCCTCTGTAAGTTGTAGGGTTGGTGAAATCCTTTTCCATTCTGTAGGCTGTCGTTTTGTCTTATTGACTTTGGCTTTGGCCTTATAGAACCCTCTCAGTTTCAGGAGGTCCCACTTATTGATTATTGTTCTTAATGTCCATGCTACTGATTAACATTTAGGAAGTGGTCACATGTGCCAATGCATTGGAGGGTATTTCCTACTCTCTTTTCTATCAAGTTCAGTGTAGCAGGGTTTATGTTGAGCTCTTTGATCCACTTGGATTTGAGTTTTGTGCAAGGTTATAGGTTGGGATCTATTTGCATTTTCTACTCAATACTATCTAGTTATACTAACACTACTTCTTGAAGTTTTTCCTATTGAATATTTTTGGCAAGAACCTGGAAACAACCTAGATGCCCCTCAACTGAAGAATGGATTAACAAACTGTGGCACATCTACACAATGGAGTACTACTCAGCAGTAAGAAAAAATATCCTAAAATTTGCAGGCAAATGGATGGTTTTAGGGAATATCCCCCTGAGCAAGTTATGACAAACCCAGAAAGATAAGCAGGACATGTACTCATTCATTAGTGGACTTTAAACAAAAAACAAAGCATTCCCAAGCTGCAAACCACAACCACTGAACAGCATGTAATCTTAAGCACCTTGGACAGGCACCTTGGAGCCCTTTTCCTCCAGAGGAACACCTGACCCTGACCCTGTCTTGATGTTGGGAAAGGAAAGCAGACTTGCCTGGAGTGGATGCTGAACTAAGTCACCTTAGGACCTTGGGACCTCCTGCCCTTGCTGGGGAGAAGATAAGCAGATGGGGAGAAGAGAGAGTACCTAGGTGGGGCAGGGGAGGGAAGGGAGTTTGAACAAGGGGATACATGCATAAAAAATGAGACTTTATACACAATAATGAAATGAAAAAAAGAAAAAAGAAAAGAAAAGAAAAGAAACAAATAAACAAAGAGTAGTTTGTACACTCAGTGGGAATACACTGGAGAAAACTAATCTTTCATTTGGGAGCATATTTTTAATTGCACACAGTCTTCATGTTAAGAATGTGGGCTTGTTTGTACTTCCACTGTCAGTGCTAAGGCCTCATTATGTTCAGTCTTTTCCAGGAACTGTGCATGTTCCCATAGTCTCTATAGTTATATATGCATTGGTCCTCTTGTAGTTAAAACATCTTGTTACGTTGGTATCCTATGCACACCCCTGTCCCTTATGGCCCTTATCTTTCTGTCCTCTCTTCTTCAGGATTTCCTGTGTCCTGAGGAAAGAAATTTATGGCAACATCCATTTTAGGACTGAGTGTCCCAGCATCTCTCACTCTACTCATTGTTCAATCATGTATTTCTGTATGCAAGACACTGATCTATAAGTATGGCACAATGTCTGTAGGAGTTTACTATCCCTTTATTCTTTTTAGCAGAACTATGTTGTTTGGATTTCCCTGAGGTCCCTAGCCTATCTGTCTCAGGTCCTGATCCCCTTACTGTTGAAGAGGGTTCCATCTCATGAAGTAAATCTTAAATCAAATCAAATATCAATTGGTTACACCTGAAAAGTTTGTGCCACCATTAAAAAACTGCATCTTGCAAAAAGGTCACCATTATAGGTCATCAGTTTTATAGCAAGGTTGGTGTTTACCTTTCTCCTTTGGTAATGTGCAGAGTATCTTAAGCACCATGAGTAGTCATAAGGAGAGAAGGCTGTAGGTAGGTACTAGATAAACTTCTCTAAGCTCAGTAAGTTCTGTAGGTATTATCATAAACACTGGAGTCTTTCTATTAATTTGTGAAGGGCAACCAATAGCCTTGAAAATACTCACCAATAGTGAAGTTGTTGCCTAGACAGATCTCCTATAATCAAATGAGTAGCCATCCTAAGTTCCATCACAGGACTTATATCAACAATGAATAGAGGCAGAGGCAGATACATTGCTGAGCACTGGGCTGAGTTCCTGGTCTCGTTGAGAACAGGAAAGGAGAGACTATATGAGGAAGGCGATAGAGAATATGAGGAACATTCCCAGAATGCTGGCTGGCTGGAATCTGGGGAGCTCACTGAATTAAGAACTACAATTAGGGAACCATCAAGAAAAGTAACTAGGCCCTCCAAGGATAGGCAACTGTCCACTGACATGAGCCGTATATGGAGTCTCGAGGGGAGGGATTAGACTGTGCTTCTGTGCATGGACTGGCACACATGTGTCCAGTGTCTGTTGAGATAAGTAATTGTCAGGTTCCTTGAAACTGGAGCTACAGGTAATTGTGAACAGCGTATATAGAAGGAATTCCCCATTAGTCCTTTTGAAGATCCATAAATATTGTTAACCTCTGAATTATCTTTTCAGTACTTTGCTGTATGTTAATTAAAGGGATTTGATAATGAAAGAGAATCTTGAGCAGAGCATAATCCTCTCAATGACTTTAAACCATTGTTTTGAGATGTTGACAACATAATTCTATAAAATATTAGCAACTTAAGAGTTGAATCAATTTTGACACTGATCAAAAATCATGGTGTTATAAAATAAGTCACAGAGAATATGTCTTGACATCTTCTGGTGTTTAGATTTTGCATGATATTGATAAGCATTGTTTTATGAAAAAGCTAATGTTATAAGTACAAAAAAAAGAAAAATTAGGAAAGGCCTCAGCTGTTGAAGTGTTTGCCACACCAGTTAGGACAGGAATTGAGAGCTGAAGCACACAAGAAAAATCTGAGCGCATTGGCATAAGTATGCAACTTATTTGGGTAGGTAAAGATTAGAGACTCCCTGGGTTGGCAGGCAAATCAGTCTAGTTTTAGTGAAAAACACTGTCCCCAAAAAAGGAAAAGTGAAGGGTGATAAAAGCTACCTAACATCAACCTCTGGTCTCCAGTCACACCTCAAGTAAAGGCAAGCCAATCTTCCCTACCACATGTGCGTATGTGCGTATGACACATACACACAAACATATGCATAAAGAAGAATGACTATCTAATGATCATGAAAAAGCTGTGCTTATTTCACTCTGGATATTTATACTTGTGGCATGACACATTTTTATAATTTCTGAGAATTATTAATTTTTCACATAAATATAAAATCTCATATTTTAAAAACTGTAGTTAGAAATAGATTGTTTTACTTTATTGTTTTATTTCCACAAAAATTATCTGGAATAGAAAAAAATCCATTTCAACAAGAAATAATTTAATCATGCATATATTTATAAAAACTTTCCTTGACTGGATACACACAAAAACTTATATGTATATATCTATATGTTGCATTTTCTAAAATTGGTCCTTCATCCCATAGGAGAGTTACTACTGTCTTCCTTGGAAAGTAAGGACAATAGCTCAGTTCCTCTTATATTAATAGATGTGCCTGCCTGTGTTTTACAGAGAAACTTTATATTTGTTACATACTGACAATAATAACACCTTCCATAACATGTTGTAATCCATCCTTAGTTAGAAACTTTGGTGTAGTTACGTGAGCAGGACTCTTGTAGAACAGACAGAAGGAATTGCCTAAGAACTCATAGTCTGCCACAGCCTGGAATCCTTCAAGGGTTAGAGCTCAAGATTGCTGCAAAGGCTACTCACATGAAAACAGAAACCTCTTCTCAGAAAATTGAGTATCAATCTCCCCAAGGACCCAGCAATACCACTTCTGGGTGTATACCCTAAAGAGGCACATTCACACTCCAAAGGTATTAGCTCAACTATGTTCATAGCAGCATTATTTGTAATAGCAAGAACCTGGAAACAACCTAGATGTCCCTCAACTGAAGATTGAATTAACAAACTGTGGTACATCTACACAATGGAATACTATTCAGCAGTAAGAAAAAATGATATCCTCAAATTCCCAAGCAAATGGATGGGTTTGGAGAATATCCTCCTGAGCGAGGTATCACAATCTCAGAGAGATAAGCAGGGGATGTACTCACTCACTAGTGGTCTCTAAACAAACAAACAAGAAAAAAAGTCAAACATGCCCAAGCGGCAAACCACAACCACTGAACAGCCTGGGATCAGAAGCACCCTGAACTGACCCTTCGAACCCCACTCCAACTATAGGAACACCAGACTCACTCTTGAGGGAGGGGGGACAAAACTGGATTTGACCAGGAGTGGAGACTGATGCAAGCATTATCGGGACAGTGGGACCATAGGACTGTCTGCTCCCTGCCCAGGGAGGAGATGGGGAGTTGTGGAGAAGAAAAATGACAAGATGTAGTGGGAGGGGGAAGGGACCTTGAATAAGGATATACAGGGATGGGGAAAAAATTTCAGAGGGAAAGCTGAGCACAAAGTAAACATATGTGTAGCAATCTTATTTGCATTACCACCGTTGATAAGCCATGCTTATGATTCTTATCCTCTTTATAGTTATTGTTAATTTTTCCTCACTTTAAATTTATGTAACTGTTTTTTTGTTAAATTCAAAATAAAAAAGGAAAAAAATAAAAAAATAAATAAAAGGAAGATGCTAAGTCCTACTGCCAAAAAAAAAAAAGAAAACAGAAACCTCTACATCAAGAGTCCAATACTTGTCATGCAAAATAAGCAAAAGAAAACATAAGATGGCAGCATTGTAATTCTTGCTCTATACTAGAACTGAAAAGTATCCTGAGAAAAGAGCCACAGCCAAGTGTTCTGTCCTTTACTGCATCACACTGTGTTTACTAAAATATGCTAATTCCACAAACACTAAATATTTAAGTGTTATTATTTAAAAAAAACACAAAACTTAAAGAACATAAGGTAAGAGATTTCTCAGTAACTAAGGGCACTTCCAACACATTCATCCACAGTACCTGACTCCAGTTCCAAGCACCCATATTGGGCAGCTTACGTCTATGTGTAATTCCAACTCCAGTTTTCTGGCCTTTGGAGGTACACACACACACACACACACATGCATATGTATGTGCGTGTACATGCACACACATACACCCACATATACAAACAAATTCACACAAACATACAGATAAAAACAAAGAAATTTTAAAATGAAATAAGCAATTCTCTTGGCCTCATTTAAATCAGCACAAGGCAGTGGTGTTCACAGGATGTGAACTAAAAGTTAAAGCACTATCAAAACCACAAGTCTCGATGGAGCCTAATTTGAAATTTAGTACAAACTATTTATATTCTGACACAAATAACATATACCAAAATATAAAAGTAAAATGACACATTCAAGTCTTACTATAAAGCTAAATTTTGACAGCTTGATGACTACTAAAAAAACCCGATTATTAGAAACTGAAAACAAACTAAAGAATTCAATAAGAAATAAATGGTATAAAGGCTTCAAAATGAGTAAATGCAGGCTTATGGGTTGATTTTGCCAAATGATAGTATTCAGGCTATTAGAGTGTAGAAAGAAACTGTTCTATTTTCTACACAATTACTTGTGTAACAAAGCAAAGTACTTTCTCCAGAATGGCCATTTGCTCAGTGTTCACTTCTTTCTTTCATGCTTTATATAAACTCTTAGATTCATAGCATTCCCAAAAAGAATGGCAGGCTGATTAGCCTAAGCCTAGTCTCAGGTTAAAAGGATTTCTAAAAATAGCAACTGAATACTTACTTTGCTGTAAAACCACAGAGTGGCATATCTCTTCATTTCAAAATCCAACTGCCCATAAAAAGGTACATTTTATAGAACTGACCATTGAATTTATGTTGTGCTTCACATTTCAAGACACTATACAAAGATATAGAGTATGAAACTAAATAAAAAAAACAAGAAACTGAGAACTTAGTAATGAGTACAATTTATAGTTGAATACAAAATTTATTGAAATAAAGTCAAATTTTCCCTATTGTTTTCTATAGTGTCATTGAGAGTATGGTCTAGTGTTAATTATCTTATAATTGATTTTCTCCAAAAGTAGTTTTGATGGTTTACTGTGTATCTAGTATTGATATAAGAACTGTAGATAACTCCTTGAATCTGCTCATGTGATCATAAAGCATATGCTGTTAAAAGTACATGTATGCAAACAAAATGAGTGCAAATAATATTATGTAATCTTTGTAGCTAATAAAGTACAGAATCTGTCTTCTGTCACATATTACGTATCTCAAAAGAACTTGACTCTAAGACCAAATTCATAATACTCTAAATAGGCTAATTTATTTAGGGTCTTCTGAAGATTAGTACTATCTGAAGGAAATTGCACAACCTTGTACATCTTAATGAAAATCTACTAAATAAGCATCATCACTCCAATCCTAGAGGCAAAAAGTGACCACTAAAATACAGTAACTTGGTCATACTCCTGTGGCCACTCAATAGTGAGTAAATTGGTCTGCCACAGTCCAAAGCTCCCAACAGAAATATATGATCTCTTTTTGGTATGTGTCTCTATTGTAAGATAGATATATGAAATAGAGAAATCATAGCTATTTATCCACACAAAAATGACTTTTTGTACTTCAAAAGATCAAATAGAGTGGTTTGCACAATTAAAAAAAAAACAAGCAGGCAAATGTACTAGAAAAAAATAAATTATTCAAACTTATGTACTACAAGTAAACCCTAAGGTTTTTTATACACCCTATGACTGCCTGAGTTGTTTGGCAAGAAGAGGGGGTTCTGGGAGTCCATTTAAACCTTTAGGCAAATCTGCCTGTGTGTAAGAATTTCAAAAGAGAATAGGAAAGGGCAAAAGTAAGAACATTAAAAATATATATGTCAGCCAAAACTCTTGCTACTTTGTTCTGCTGAAAGCAAAGAACAATAAATATTTATCTTTATATATACATAGCATCAGCAGTGATTCCACATAATGAAGAAGTCATCATGTGGGGTGATGACATCATATCAAGGTAGTCATAATTTCCCATTACTTTTGTCTTGTATTCTGCAGGTTCAGTGACACCAATTTATTTCCCAGTATATAAATGTTTCAATATTGTATCATTTTCTATTTTTATATTAATGACACAGACAGACATATAAATTCTAATGCATAAATTAAACAGTCAGCCAACAAAATGATAAAAAACTGATCATAAAAGAAATGACATTGTTAATCAACTTTAAATCTCAGAATAATATGGCACACAAACATTTGAAAATATAGCTGTAATACAAACTCTTTTTGGTAGATGACTCTTTTCTGCTAATACATCTGTTTATTTCAGTTTCTACACAGAAGTTTATCCTATAATCCATTTCTCAATAACTCCCTCTGAACAGGGGGGCTACAGAATCCTTAGCTTTGTGCTAGAAACAAACAAAACAAGAGGCCTCATTTTTTAGAAGAGAATTTTTGTAGAAAACCAAGTTTCTGACTTATACTAACAGTGAACTAGTATATAGAGTTTACCACTCAAAAGAGAAACATGAGAAAATGGTATAGATATACCATGTCCTTCTATTCTTTATTATCATAGTCAACTGACCATAGCCCTTATTAAAACTGAATTTTTCAAAGAGTCATACATGACAAAATATTTTCAGTCTATTCTCTGAATAAAATAATTCAAATAATGCATTATAAAGACATTTATTGAAGTATATAATTTATCAAATGGATTTAAGATATGATGAGAACACATAAATGAAAGAAAGTAATTCCTAGTTGTGAAATGAAGGGGGTATTTATCAGTTTGTTATTTGAAATTTTCATTTACTGTAGATATCACACACTTTGGTCAAAGAACATGGAGAAATCAAGTTGATATTAGCCATGAGGCTTCCTCCCCAGTGAATAGCTTTCATAATACTGGAAGTAGCTATGGAGGCTGCCAGGTGAGAGGAGTCACAAACAATGTCTACCAGGTGTGACCATAAATAAACAATAATAAAACCGTAAGTGCTATAGTGGCATAAAAGTTACGATGGTATATTAGTTAGGGTTTTTATAGCTGTGAAGACACTCCATGACCATGGGAACTGTTACAAACAAAAACTAAACTCTAACATGTTTTTCAGAGGTTTAGTCAATTATCATCATGGTGCAACATGGTAGTATGCAGGAAGATATGAAGTAGAAGTGGTCTACTGCCCTACTTCTTGAATTATAGGCAATAAGTCTGAGATACTGGGTGTGGCTTGAGTATATATAAAACTTCAAAGTCAACCTCCACAGTGACAAGCTTTCTCTATCAAAGTCATCCCAAATTCAACAAAGCCACACAACCTAATAGGAACACTCATTGGGGGTCATTTCTTTTCAAAACATCACATTCCACTCCCTGGCCCCCAAGGCTTGTAGTCACAACAAAATGCAAAAATGCATTCAGTCCAACTTCAAAAGTCCTCATTGTCTATCATAGTCTCAAGATTATTTAAAAGTCTATAGTTTAAAGTCTCTTCTGATATTCCTAAAATCTCTTAACTATAATTCCCTATGAAATTAAATTCCACAGTGACACACTTCCTTCAATAAAGCTACTATAGTGGGATTATGGTATGTTGTAAATATTTGTCCCTCCTACTGGCTTAGTAAAAAGATGATTATCCAGAGGCAGACAGGAAATGTAGGCAGGGATATTAGACTAAGAAAACTCTGGGAACATTAGAGCAGAGCAAGGATGCCACAGAGATGCCAGGAGACACAGAGGAAAGAAGTTGAAATGCTGCTGAGAAAAGGTACTGAGCTACATGGCTGAACAATAATCAGGGCTTGGGTTAAGATGAAGGAGTTTGTAAATGGGGACATTATAAGAGTGGACATGAATCTGAGAGGTCTGATAACTGAGTTAGATGGGGTGCATGATGTAAAAATCACAAAATAATAAATATATAATAAATATTTAAAATATAAATGTAACAAAAAAGATCCCAGATAGCCAAAAAATCCTGAGCAAAGAGAACAATGCTTGAGAGATTGCTATTCCAGCCCTCAAGCTGTACTAAAAAACCATAGTAATAAAAACAATGTGGTACTGGTATAAAAAAATAAGTAGACCAATATAGCAAATTTAGAACCCAAATATGAGTATACATAATTATGATAATCTAATATTTAACAAAGATTTCAAAACATACTCTACAGAAGAGACAGCATCTTCAAACAAATTGGATTAAGAAATCTGGATGTCGACATGTAGAAAACTGAAATTTGACCTGTGTCTATCATCTTGCACATTAAATGAAACTGAAGACCTCCTTATGAAGTCTAAAATATTGAAAGTATTAGAAAAAAGATAGACAGTATACTATATAATATATGTGAAAGAAAAGATTTTTTTAAATAGGACTTTGTTTGCTTAAGAGTTAGTCAAAAATCGACAAATGGGAATTTATAAAACTACAAAGCTTTTACCCAGCTATACAATCAATTGAGTGAAGAGAAATTTCATAGAATGGAAGACAATCTTTGCCAGCTATCCATCTGACAGAAGATTAATATCCATAACACACACATATATGTACTATGGATAAATACACACACACACACACACTCACACACACACACACACACACACACACACACACACACATATATATAAAGTAAAACACAAAGACCTGGACCAACAGGTCTCTCCATGAGGACTGGAAAAAGGCAACCATAAATAGGTATATTTAGGATTTCTGTGGTCCTTTCTGTTGCTGAAGGCCAAGAACTTTTGCCATGATACTTATTAATTTAACATTTCAGGGATGGAGCAGAAGCATAAAAGCAATGATCAACTGAAAGGCAAGCTCCTGAGTATGATGAACGTAAAATTGCCTGATTTTTTTAAAATACTACCCAATCTTATGACTCCATTGTGTAAGAAAGGCACGGTTGCTTAGCTATCCCTGTGCGAACTGCCCTACTTCTGTGCTTTCTGAGTCCTTGGTTCTCTTCTTTCAGAGATGCTTCTGAGGACACCTGTATCACTTTGCCACATTCAGGAATGCCCAGATGCAGACAAGGATTCTGTGTCAATTCACAGACAGGCTGAACCTCAGATGCATCCAGAGTCTTCCAGATACTGATCTTGGTGAATGCAGTAGTATGAGCAGTAGTTAATACTTCCATGGTTCCTTAGCCTGGGAAGAGAGATGCAGCATAGAGCCTTGAGGATAGGGTCGGTAACTGAGACAGGCTACTGTCAAAAGGATACCACGTTCCAGCTAATATTATCTTACCTGAGTTCACAAGCCTCACTTGAGGAATCCAAGAATCCCCATTGTATCTCAGGTCTCATTTCTGCTCCAGAATGAGTACTCACTCAAGATTGTGAAAGACATACAGAGTTAAGCTCAATTTGAAGTGAACTGATAGAGTTTCTGAGTTAGAAGCTGGTGTTTGCTTGCTTGCCTTTTTCTGCAAGCTTTTTGCAGACAATGATATCTAAAGATGTTTATGCTTAGGAATGACTAGTGAGCATTCAGCAGTGTACTAAATGATTTACTTCTCTTTTCTTATCCTCATTGCTTTTGTTCACACTTTATCACTCTGCCTGCTCTACCATTGCCCAGAAATCAGTCTATAGCTCTCAAATGTCAGACTGCAGTTTTTCTCTGCAAATTACAACTAAAAGGTCCATTGGGTTAAGTAGAGCATACAAAAAGCAGAGACTCTACAAGGGCTTGTTTCTTTTGACATTAAAATAGTGGGTCACAATGTATCTAGAAAGTTCATGTAGAAATGGCAGTCTGATATATTTCTTCAGAGAAGGAAACAATTACAGATAAGCCATTTTCTTCCCCCACAAGACCAGTAAAGTGCTTTCCTTCTGTCACCTTTCAATATTTTATAGTGTGGTGAGTAACTACACCTTTTCTATCCAATTAGGGGAACCAGCAACAAGCCAAAGAGTAAGTAGCTAGCTGGCCAAGTAAAAAATATGAGTGTACAACCACATATCACTGTTTCTATTTTTTTTTAAACTGTATGTGCAAGGAGCAAGAAATACGCTTTCAACAAATGTGAAAAAAATCATGATAAAATTACTTCCATTGCATCTTGCACTTATCTACTGGCAATCATTTTGACATTATGTGAAAAGAGGAACATTCTTAGTTTAAAGTCACTAAAGGGGGTAAAACTAATAGAAAAGAATTCCTGAAGCCACAGATTTATGAGACCTGATTTTATTTTATTTTTTTCTGATTGGGGCTGGTGAGTTCTTATGATAAAAAAATTTATAATGCAAATATAAACATAAATAATCTGAAATTTCATGATAAAAAGGTTAGATATGAATGAGGTTTGGGTTTATAGAGACATATGTGAGTGGCAAGCAGCAACTCACTGTCATAGGGAAATCATGAACCTAAGACTAGATGCTTGGTCCTGTACAAATTCAGGAAGGAAGTCAAGCTCTGTTGACTGGGCTTGTCAAGACATTTCTATTCACCATTCCTTGGCTCATCTTGACTATTCCTTTCCTACTTCAATTACACTTACTTCCATCCAGCAGTGGTATTGGCAATTCCAGAGTCTCTCACAGGTTCATTGTGGATAACTTATAGATTTTTCTTTATTTAAAATAAATATGATAATTTTAATAGTCTCACTAAGAAACTTAAATTTAAAATTATTTATTTTATAAACTTTGTTTCTTCCCTCACCTCCCTCTCCTTTCTCTCTCTCTCTCTCTCTCTCTCTCTCTCTCTCTCTCTCTCTCTCTCTCTCTCGCTCGCTCGCTCGCTCTGAATGACAAGTATGTACAAAATCCAGAAGAGGTTTATTGATTTCTGGGGGGTATCTGGAGTTACTGGCAGTCATTTTCTACCTGATGTGGATGAAGGGAACAGAATTTAGTGCCATGAAGAGCAACACTGAGTCTTCTCTCTAGCCTTACAAAACATTTGAAATATTATGTTTACTGATGAGTAATCCCTACTGCTTAGACCAGTATCTTGCATACTGGAGATGGGCCATTAATATTTACAAAATAAATGATTACCAAATTAAATACTTATGCATAGAATATCTGATTTAGTCCACAAATGCTGTTGGTTATATTCATGAACTAGAAACTGAAATATTGCTGATGGTGGCTTGGAAAAAAAGATACCTTTCACATTAGGGTTTATGGAAACCTCTTGATCCCTATTTTCCAGAAGCTTCATAAAATGTCCTTAACCTTAATGCTGCCACAGTCTGACTCAACATTACCCAGTTTTCTTCCAGACTCTGAGCTGTGAACTCCTCTTCTTAGAGCATTTATTAGCACTAGAAACTGAAATTCCTTCTCTGCCCCCTGACGTGAAAATTTTGTCCCAGGATCCTTGCTGGTTTACAATGCAACAATAGCTTTCTGGGGGTTTCAGGTGTTATCTCTTTGAAATATAACCATCCAAAAGGACACAGCTTATCTCTCTGTTTGTAAGAAGAAGGAAGGCTAACTTCCCCAAGGTCCAGTCAGCAGTGTCCTAATCACATTGTCCAGTCCCTGCAAAGTCCTGCAGTTCTTCTGCACTATCTCATGCCAATGCTGAAAATTCATCTTTGTCTCATGAAGCAGAGCTCAGTCTCCCCTAGTGCAAGAGCCTTGGCTCTCACTTCAATTGTATAGAGTTCATTCTACTTGTTTAACTTTGTCCAATATCCTTTTTCTTTGATATAAAGTTTAAATAAATTGTGCATTTTGATTAAGCTGTTCAGATTCCATTCTCTTGTTTGAGAGAGAAAGATGATCAACTCAAAGAAAAAGAGACAAAGAATTTTAACCAAAAATTGTTTAGCCTCAAAAAAACTGGAAGTGAAACAAAACTTGGAATTCAAGGAATTCTAAAAACTAACAGAACAAGGGAGCAACATAGATAGCCTCTTTATTGTGCAGACCTTCAAAATTGAATGTTACCATACTTTTATTACTGTGGCCCTGTAACCAATTACTTTAGAGTTTTCATTCTACATTGTTGTTTTCCAGCTCTAGAAGGTTAGGGTTAGAAGGTTGTCGACTCAAATATCTGTGCATTTCCGTTTAACTTTGCCAGTGGCCACTGATGCTCTTAACTCATGAGTTCACTACATCTTTATAGCTTTGGGTAAATTGTCTGATTTATCCCAGCTTTCTTTAGTTCAATTTGTCAAAGAAAAGACACATTCTAGTTATTACTACGTACTATGTCATGCTTAGCCAACAAATATGCTGACTGATTTACCTTAAATCAAGGTTCTACACATTCACACCCAATTAAGTTACATATTAAGAAAGTGAAGACTCATGAAAATGAAGGGTGCTGCTGCCAGAGAGAACAGGGACACTGTGAAGGGACCCAGACTATAAACTGGTTTTCCAGAAGTATACATCATTTATTCCATGTCTACAATAACATATATATTTCTTAGTATGACTCTCTTAATTAGTTCTAGATGTAAACACTCATTCAGGTGATTAAACAAAATCATGCAAGCCTTCTTCTAAAAGAAATATCTGCATTCTAGATAAAAGATTATTGCCAAGAGACCTCTGGAAACAGGCTCATTTTTGCTCTATTACAGTGACAATACTCTTTCTCAAGAGTAATTTCTCTGATTTCTGAAATCAGTGGACTTAATATTAAATGTGACCACTATAATACTTAAATGTGTAATGGAGAAAATGGAAATGGAACCTTTAGATTTCTGATTGATTATATGTATTTAGTCTGGGAATGAAGAATACAATAAAATATTCTGTTAACATACTCCAGGAGAATTTCACAGTAAAACAAAGAATTGCAATTCTCCTCTTAATGTTATGAAAAGCAAGCACTGAGAGATTTAAAATAGAAGATAACATTATTTGCATTTTAATTTTTAAAATATCTATAGCCAATCTTTATTAAAAAATAGGATTAATAGAAACTATAAATTCCAGTAAGAGGCTAGTACTAGTGAATAGGCGACAAATGGCAGCATTTTACACTGTAGCCATCATAGTAGTATATAATGAAATATTTGTGGACACAAATCCTGAATTGCTACACATATGCACAGTGAGATTTACTTAATGGTCAAGAGGAAGGATATGGAGGACCCTTTCATGGGCTGCTTTCAGACTTCGCTGAAAACAGGAGATGGACCAGTAGGATTCATTGTAGCATAAAACTTAGGCTGGAGGCCAGGCCAAGATAGCAATGTTGTTTGGTGGTCAGCCTTAGAATATTTGAATCTACAGACCTCAAGTAATGACTGAACAACACAAGCAAAATTGAAAACGACTTCAAAATTTAAGACTAATAGCATTGGAAATATTACTTTGAAGTGTCCATTTCATTCACATTTATATGCAAACTTCATGTCATGTGTAAATCAAGAGAAGTAAACTTATAAAAATGAATATGCTAAAAAACAATGTTAATACAGATTAATGTTTAAATAATTGTCTACAATAATTTGTTACTTGCAAATATATTGGAATTATAGGAGGATGGACAGAACAACATTATTTTGTAATATTTGAAAAAAATCTAATACTATAATCATAAAATTTACAGTAAGCATTGGGCACTTTTACAATTTACCTGCATAGGATGTAAAGAGTTCTAGCACAGTGAAGGCTACAAAAAGAAACCCTGTCTTTTAAAAAGCAAATGATCAAATATATAAATAAGTCTACAAATGTTTTTCATTTTTTCAGTAACTGATAACACAAATTTATAACTTCATATGCATTTGTTTGCACTTCTTTTCTATACTGGGATTTTGTCTGGATTGAAATGGTACAGCTCATATATGATGTTATAGTTTCTGTGAATTCATATAGCATCATCACTGTTGTTTTGGAAAATGCTGCTTTTATGAAAAATCCACTACTTCTGGATATTTCAATCTTTATTTTTCTTCCATGTAGAACTCTGGACTTTGAGGGGATTGTTTTGGTAAAGACATTCTATTTATGGCTCAGTGCTCCAATGTCTTATTCTAAGCACATCATCTAGAAGTGAGTCTTTATGTTTATTACTGTGGTGATATATCTTATACTTAATAAAATCAGCTACAGCATCCTTTTAACAAGAATGCATAACCTGTGTCAATATTAAGAGAATTGATCACAGAAACCATGGAAATCAAAGTCAAAAGGCACAAAAGAGCAGTAGCAAGAACTGGAAGTGGAGGAAAAAAATGTAAGCTAAAATGTCAGAATAATGAAGACAAATCTGAAGAAGGACGAATCATTCAGATAAAATTTTCCTAGAAAAGGAGTAAATTGGTATATTTCCAACAGGATAAAAATTTCATATATCTTCCCAAATGTTTGTTTCTGCTGTTCTCTACAGACACATAGCACAAATGGTCTTTCTGTAGTCTCAACTCTAAAGGTAGCTTTGGAGTTGAAATGTGGCTCTCTCCTCTAAAACCAAGCATGCTCATAAAAAATGTAAAATATCTATATTATTACAAAAGAGTCACCTGATATTAGACAGAACAAAACAAATTTAAGAGATTATATTGCTATTAAACTCATGATTTTTTGTTTTTTTTTTACTTTAATTCTTTTTTGCTATGAAAGTTTTATTTATGCCTCATTACATCAAAAGTACATGGCCAATTTAAAATAAACTATTGACATGCATATTTTCAAAAGAAATGAATGACTATATACTTAAATAGGAAATAAATGATGATTCTACCTATATTAAAAAAATAAACTATCTTTTCAGATTTTGCATACTAACGAGAGATATACAGTCTTAAAGTCTCACATTGGGTTGTCAGGAAAGCAGCAATTATCCTCTTATCTTAACATTTGACTCAACTCTTCCTAAATGATGCAATTTAAAAGATATTGTAAACATATTTAAAAAACTGAAGATATTCTGAGATGGTTCCAATATTAACCCTTGAATCTACCAGGAAGAATAGCAGTATGACAGAGAAGAACAGATTTATAAGATATATTAAACCTTTGTCATGATATTAATGATCATAAAAAATACTAATTGTAGATAAAGGCATTATTTAGTTTCCTGTACATTGTTTTGAGTTTGAGTCTCTTATTAGTTTTCTGCAAATGATAATGCCTAACTAGAACATTGGAAGTTTCCAAAACACGATAAGGCAGCACAATGATGACTTCACATTGACTGTGACAATGCCACTATGCTGACAAACACTAACCTAAAGATCAGATTTGGACTACAAACTGCTTAGGATAATTTGTAGGTGGCTATCAGATGAAGCAGATTCACAAATTGCTCTAGCCAGGACTTGAGACAACCTGTTCAATTTTTTGTTATACAGAGACTGGACAACAAAAAATATACCTACTTATTTCAGGACTTGACAGCTAATTGCCCTTAAAGAAAATTTGCCCTTAAAGATGCCATAGACTCCAGATAGCTGGAAGTATATGTAAGAACAGGACGTCCACATTCCCAAGGATGGAATTCCCAATTCTTGTTGGGTGGGTAGTTTTTGCCTTTCAATGGGTTATGAATTATTATCACTGTTTAAAGTAATTGGGTACAAATTTTGATTGGCTGTGATTCAGAAAAAAGCTGAACAAGGAAAATTAGATTCAGGGTTTTGTTTGAGGAAAAAAGGGATACAGATATGATAGGATATAAAAGTTGATGATTAAATCTACTTTAAAAAGCAATTACTAGTTTTATATAATTTACATTGGATTAAAAAATTTTTATTGCACACAAATTACATATATTGATATAAAATAAAGAATGATTTTGTTATTACATATATTTTTATGCTTGTTCAAAATAACTGTACCTATACAGTTTATTTAGCAACATAATATAAATTGTTATTCCTTGAAAGTTATTACCAACTACTTAGGATATAGAAAATGCAAGTTAGTAGTTTGACATTACAATCAAACTTATGATCATATTTTATATGTTTTCAAGGTCAAACAGAGTTATATTTTAGATCAAACACTTCAGGGATCTACAGAATATAGACATTTAAGATATTTAAATGACATAGGTTCTTACTATTTTTATGACAATGAGACTGCAAAGATTTCTGTCACACGATGTGGTGAACCCACCCAACATAATGCTGGGTGAAATAAGAATTCCTGGCATGTAGAGGCCACGTGGTAAAGACAACATGGCACCACTGGCAGAACAAGCCACTTATGGAGGGCATGCTGTAGGCATGGCTATGTAAATCCATGCCAAACCTTTCTCTTACAAGAAGATGCCATGTAGCAGTCTGTCTCTTCTCTCTACTGCTTCTCTGCTCCTGTACTGTCCTGGCAACTCCCCTGAATAAACTCTCCTTTGGCCTTGGTAGTGTGTGTGTGCTTGATCTCATGTGTGAAAACAACAGAGACATTCACACAAGAAACCAAAAAAAAAGCAACAAAAAACAAAACTGTTGAACCTTGCCAGGACAAGGTAGGAAGGTATTTAAGAATATCCTGCTCCACAGAGAAGTCTATCAGATATGCTAGGCCTATAGGATGAAGTGGATGATTCAACACAGCAGAACTTGAGTGACTATCCAGCATCTAGCTTTTAAAATTTTATATTTTTGGATGTTGCTTGCTTGTTTATTTAGTTAATGTTATATCTTTTTGGGTCTCTGAGGGAGTTGAAAATAAGAGTGTTATAGTTTTCTAGTATCAGTTTTAGAAAAGAAACTCAGAGGTTAAAGTGTATAAGTTTGAGAGACATCAAAAGATAGTTTTCAGTTAGTAA
Source organism: Sigmodon hispidus (assembly GCA_004025045.1). NCBI lineage: Eukaryota > Metazoa > Chordata > Mammalia > Rodentia > Cricetidae > Sigmodon > Sigmodon hispidus. The sequence continues at coordinate 161,451 of PVIH01002880.1, forward strand.
TACAAGTTAGATAGAAAATGAATTAGGTACAATCCTTTGGATTCACCAAAATAGGAAAAATAATGGAATATTTTCTTTAAATTTGTCAACTGATAATGAACTGGACATTACTCTTGTAATTATTGCTTGTACATATTGTATATAATTATTGTACCTACTGTATATAATGTTTCTTATATTAGATATAACCTTTTTTATTTTTGAATCAAAGGGGATATGTGGTGAATATATTTTATATTTAATAAAATCATCCTGGAATATCAGAGAAGAGAATCACCCACAGTCAGGCCAAGAGGATTAGAGAGTGGTAACTCACACCTTTAATCTCATCAGTCAGGAGATAGAGATCTTTCTGTGTTTCTGTGATTTTAAGGCCTAATAGCCAAACAGTAGTAGCTCACACTCTTAATCCTAACTGTAGGATTATATTGCAGAGTTGAACCTGGAAATTAAACAACTGTGCAGAGAAGATATTTAAGGTAAGTGTAGGCAGACATTCAGGACTTCTGTAAAAATGACAAGCCAGATGAAGAACGCTTGAAGATAGCACTTCACTTTTCTGCCTGAGCAGTTGGCTGGGTGAGAACTGAATGTGATGTTTCCTCTTTCTGATATTCCAGATTTTCTCTAGTATCTGGCTCTGAGTTTTCATTAAATGCCAATTAGAATTTGTGCAATAAATTACCATCTACTGAAAAACAAGTTTCTGATGGAGGTTGAGCGATTCACTGATCTAGGGGTTTGGCAAAAGTGTAATAGAAATTATTTTATTATGTTAATTTAGTAGAATATTAGTATGCTGTCCCTAGAGTTCATGACATATCTATTATCAGCTTCCTGACCTCATTAGCAATGTCAGTTATGGGTTTCTTTTTTTTTTAAACTTTATTATTTATTTGCCTTGGTGTTTGCCTGGAACTGGAACTACAGACAGTTGTTAGCTGCCATGTGGGTGCTGGGAATTGAACCCGGGTCCTCTGGAAGAGCAGACGGTGCTCTTAACTGCTGAGTCATCTCTCCAGCCCTCAGTTATGGGTTTCTATCTCATGAAGTACACCTAAGTCCAATAAATAGTGTTTGGCTTCACCTAGCTTCTCGTAGGAGTTACTATTGCTCCCAGGAGTATATCATGCAAATATATGGTATATTGCTATCAAGTATATAGCAATAAGATCTTACTGTCAGGTTGTGAAGGACAGTTCATAGTATTGACAATATTCTTTAATGATTTAGAAGAGTCAATGGCACTCCTTTGGCCAATGATTAAAAAAATGTGTAACAGATTTCCTGTACTGAGGGTTATATTTGGAACCATATGTTATCTGTTTCTTCTCCCTGTTATATGGTAACCTCATTTAAAGTCTTTTAAGTATGTATATATTTTAGGAAGCTTCTATAGTGGTGGGATTCCATATTCTACATTTATATCTTGATGCCTTACTTCTGCTTTTGCTTAGCAGTTTTAAATATTTGGGTTTATACTTCAGTATTTGATTCATTTTAGTTAACTTTTGTACCATGTAAGAAAACAGATTTATTTTATATTCATCTATATCTGGGCATCCAATTTTCATTGCATTATTTGCTGATAAAGTATTTTCTGTGATGTTGATCTTTGGCATCTGTAATAGTCTGAATGAGAGGAACCAACCAAAGGCTTATGTATTTGACTGTTTACTCATCCTGGAAAAGAACTATTTGGGAAAGTCAAGGAGATGTGGCTTTGGTAGAATATATGTCTTGTAAAGATGTATCTCTGGGGATAGGCTTTGAGGTTTCAAAATCCCATGCCAGGCCCAGTGTGTCTTTTTCTGCCAGCTGTGTGAGGATCAGGATATAAATCTCTCATGTAACACTCTAGCACTATGCTGGTCCACCTCTCACCTTGATGGCCATATACTAACCATTTGGAAACTGGAAACAGGTCTCTAATTTCCTTTATAAAATTTGCCTTGGTAATAGTGTTGCTTCACAGCAATGTAACAGAAACTAAAAAAAAAAAAAAAAAAATCTTTCCCAGGAAATTAGGTAACTGCAGTTGTATGGCCTATTTATGGTATCCATTTTATTTTGTTTATCTCTGTGTGTTATGGCAGTACCATATTGTTCTCCTTATTATAGACCCACTCTATTATGGGTCTATGATAGAGTTTGAGGTCAGGTACTGTGAGCCCTTTAGCACTGTACCTTCTGGTTAGAATTACTTTGGCTATCTGGGTCTTCATGTATTTATACAAATTTTACATTTCTTTTCTTCAAGCTTTTGAAGCATAAAACTGCCATCCTTACAGGCACTTTGTAGAATCTGACAATACATTAAAGTACTTATTCTGGGTTTTCAAAATAAGCTGAATATGTTGCTCCATAGGTTTTCTCCAGTTATGTTAGTGTTGAGCTTGTAATAGATAGTTATTCAATATGTACCAGAGCCATCTACACATTAGTGCCTTTCCATTTTTGCATACTTTGGGCCTCACCTGGTCCAACTTAACTTTGAAGTCTAGTGATCTAATTGAGTTTTCTGACCCTATTCTCAACATTCCACAGCCTTTACCATGACTATACCCACTACCCTAGTGGTGATACTGTAACTTCAGATGCTTCCCAAATACACTGAGAGCGTGGGAGACAATGACAGAGAAATATGTATGTGTAGTGACCTCTCTTCCTACTTTCAAAATCTTCTAAGTTTCATCTCTATAACAGAGGAATCACATTGTGGATATCAAGGACAACTGGACAATCTAATTATTCAGGTTCTACAGCAGTTAATATCAAATAGATGGTCACAGAGTTTGTTTTACTGATTTAGTTCTATTTCTAGGCTATCAAAAGACTCCATGAGATGTATTTTCTAACTCAAACCAGAGTCTCTATGGACTTTTCTGTGTCTGTTGAATTTCTGCCACCTTCACTTTTTGGCTTATCAATGCCTGGCTCTTCTGTTCACCCCAGCTGAGGTTGTGCTATGCCTTTATGGTCTAGCAGGTTAAAATTAGGCTCCATATCTTGTGAACTGTCCCTTCTCTCACAAAACCCATAAAGTTTCATTTAAAAAAATCCTTTCAGTATAGTACTAAGCAAGTGCCTTAGACATGTAGGGCAGCAAACAGAAATTCTCTTCTTCTCAACACATATTACTGAAGGACTTACTGTCTTATCAAACCCTGTAACTAACTTTGCATCTTGTGTGCTTTTCCTGAGACAGTAATGGCATTCTCCTTTTACTAATACTGCTAGGTGAGTCTGCTCCATCTCCTACCCCATGCCACAGGGTCACAAAGGTGAAATTATATTCAGCTTGGCTTCTCTTTTTATTCTTGTTCTCCTTCACCAGGGCACAGAGATGAAGCTTCCAGTCAAAAACTTACTCCAGAAATCACAATTTCTTTTTTATTTCACTATTTTTTTATCGTAGAAGTTTCTTTACTTTTTCTTTGTCACAGTTTCTTAAAACATTTCAGCATGAAAACTTATTTATACCGCACTTACATCGTATTAAGCATTATAAGGAATCCAGATATAATTTAAGTAATATGGCATGTTTTATGTATATATAAATTTATGTAATATGAAAATACTATGATATTTTGCTTAATTCACTTTAGCATTCATAGATTTTGCTATTTTTCAATGTATTCTAAAGCAAACATTCTGGAAATACTAAAGAAGTATTATGTAATAAACATTCTCATAAAACAAAAATTTTCAAATATTTTAAGCCTAATCAACCTTCTTGTATGTTGTTTTTCTATCATTTTATCTTTCCCTTTGAATTTAATTAAAGTTTGTTGTCAATATCATTATTTTATTTTTTAAATAGACATTACTGTTGTGTTCTATTATTGGTCATTAATTTTTATTAGACTGTTTTACCAAGATTGTTTGCCTAAAATTTTGTATTTTACCTCAAATTGTAGTTTTGGAGTCATTTCATATATTTTTATACTTTGAAAATTTCCTTGGAAAACAAGTATTAAGCACTATGTATCTGAAAATATTTTCATTTGGACCTCATTAAAGAAAAATATTTATGATGACTACAAACTCTAAAACAGGTATTAATGTTTTTCAAGATGTGAAAGGTTTTAAATATATTGCATTTTGTTTTCAATCTTTTGTTAAGAAATCTGCTTTAAATCTATTTGTCATTCCCTTGTAATGTCTATTTTCTGTTCGCTTTTATGATTTCTATTCTGTCTTTGTTGCACTATAAAGTGATGACACAGTACCTGAGTACAAAGTTTTTTTTGATGTCTTTATACCCTATATTTTAGGGCTGGAAAGATGCTTAGCACTTAAAAGCATTTGGTGATATTGAAGAAGACCTGAATTTGTTTCTCTAAGCCCGTATGACAGCTTATGAATATGTGTAACTCTAGTTCCAAGGAATTTGACACCTTCTGGACTATGCAGGCACTGAAATGCATGTGGTACACAAACAAACAGGCCCTCACAGTATCACTAAATGAGAAAATAAATTTCTAAAGCACAGCCATTCTCAGCCTGTTAATGGCAACTCCCTTGAGGGTTGCATATCAAATATTCTGCATGTCAAATATTTATATTATGATTCATGACAGTAGGAAACATACAGCTATGGAGCAACAAAAGTAATTTTATTGTTGGGGGTCACCACACATGACAAATTGTATTAAAGGGTTGCAGCAAGAACCATTGCTATAGTATGTTATAGTTTTGAAAAATTGTTTCCCATTGTGTTGGCAAGTGTTGTCATTTCTAAAAAGTTTGTGCTCTGGTTCTGTAGCCTACCTATTATTAGCACATAGCACACATATATCATTTTTATTTTTCTTGCCTATTCTACACAAGGCTCCCCTCGAACATTAGGAAGTAAGAAACTAATGCAATTCAAAGTCTTCAAAAGTATGTCGTAGATGTTATCCTAATTTTCTCACTCCCCAAAGCATTACTGGTACCAAGGCTTTTTCTGTATCTGTTTTCTCCACCACATTTTATGTCTCCTTGTATTTCTGTATTACATTCTGATGGACTGCTGAAATTCTATCATTCACTTTATTACTCCTCTTCAACTTTATAAATCAAACTTGAGTGTTTTATCTCTGCAATTGCATTTTTAGCAGGTTAAAAATTTGTATAAAAATATTTTAAACATCTTCCAAGTTTTTATTAATTATTTTTTGTACTTACACAATTATTTTGTTCTTATTCCTTTAAATAATAAATTTAGTTAATATATCTCTATCTTCTCCAGTGACTGAAGATGTTGGTGAAATAAATACCTTATTTTTCTATATCACAAACATGTTGACTTGCTTCTTTATCTGCTAATGACATTATATTTAAAGTAAAATTTTCTCTCTTTCTTTCTTTCTTTCTTTCTTTCTTTCTTTCTTTCTTTCTTTCTGTGAGGTTTCTCTGTGTAGCTTTAGAGTCTGTCCTGGAACTCACTCTGTACTCCAAGCTGGCTTCAAATTCACAGAGATGTCTCTGCCTTCTGATTGCTGTGATTAAAGGCATGTGCCACCACCACTTGGCTAAAGTTATATTCTTAAATGTAGTGTAAGAGATTGACTTAGGTCTACATTAAAATTATTTTTCTTCCAAGGGAATTTACTTTTACCTTTTATGAATTTCAGAGAATTTTGTCAAACTAGAAGTTTCCAAGTTTAATGTACCATCTCATGTTCAGCTTTTCTACATGCCTGGACTCCCATAGATTCATATCTCTATCATATGGTTAAAGTATTATTCACTTTCCTACAGGCTAGATAGCTTTGTTTTATTTTATGATTTTATCTTTTATAAATCCCTTCAGACATAACTTATTTTAGCAATTTCTGAAGTGTAGAGAAATTGACGTCTACTATAAACTTATCTGGAATATAATATTTATTCCTCCCAATATTCCTTTGTCAGTCAAGAAGACCAATTCTGTGACTTATTCAGTTTGACAAAAATGTTATCTTAAGTTGATGTTTTAAGTAATCATAAGTAATAACAAGTTATTTAATTAATGATATAAATGAAAATGTTTCACATTTACTGGCAAATATGGGGGAAATTTATCATTTGATAGAATTACATATATTAATATAGATTTGTTTATCATATAATCAAAAGGCTTGAGCTTCATACAACATTAGAAAAAATATATATGCTGCATTAGTCAGCACAAATCTAGAATGTTTGTTTATTAATAAAAATGAGATGTTTATTCTGAAAACTAAGCTTGTAGAAGACCATGGTTTATTATAAAGAAAGGAAAGATTTGTAGTTATGACTTAATTAATATCTACATCTGAAAAAATAAAACCTCACACAACTGAGATGACTGCCTATTCCTATGACATATGGATGGTCAAGGCACACAGAACAAATCACTATTAACTCAAATAAACAAGGCACCACAATAATAAAATCTGTTCACCATCAGATCCAAGAATTAGAAGACACATGACGACAGTTTGGCTGACAAATTTCAGTGTTTTACTACTAGTAAAAATTATTATTTAAAAAAATGTTGAACAAATGAATGTATGTATTAACATCCTAGAAACAGAAAGCACAACAAAAAATATTAAACAAGAATATAAAAATAGCGCCCCAGAGTCCCATATTTCAGTCTAGCTACAGAACCATCTTTACTTTTTTTCTGCTTGATTTCTTCAATAGAATTGACAGATTAGAAGCAAAAGTATCTGTGTATTCTCATTGCACCTTGATATACCATGGCTGGCTGGTAGCCATAAGTGGCTTGGCAGATTCTGAAAAGAAACAGAAGAGGAGTGGATGAATGGAGGGAGGGAAGGAAAAAAAGTGAGAGGAGAGGATAGAGGAGAAACTTTGTTTGGATGTAATAACAACAACAACAACAACAAAAAAAAAACCAAAAAAAAAAAAAACGGAAGAAGAAAAACTATCACAAACTGAAAACTGTGTAACTGTAAATGTGGAAGAAAGGTAAAATATATGGGTACTGAATATGACTTAATATGAATTTAATATTATTCTTAAACTCATTTATAAAAAGAATTAGTATATTTCAATTAATCTAATAATGAGTTAAGCATGGTAAAGCCAAGGACACTGTCAATAGTGCAAAACGACACCCTATAGAATGGGAAAAGATTTTCAACAACCCTACAAGTGATAGAGGACTGATCTCTAAAATATATAAAGAACTCAAGAAACTAGAGCCCAAAACCTTTAATAATCAATCAAAAAATGAGGATCAGAACTGAAAAGGGAATTCTCAGCAGAATTACAAATGGCGGAAAGGCATCTGAAAAATTGGTCAACATCTTTAGCCATCAGAGAAATGCAAATCAAAACAACTTTGAGATACAACCTGACATCTATCAGAGTGGCTAAGATAAAAGGCACAGATGACAGCCTATGCTGGAGAGGTTGCAGAGCAAGGGGAACACTATTCCATTGTTGGTGGGAGTGTAAGCTTGTTCAGCCACTCTGGAATGCAGAGTGGGAATCAATCTCAGAAATCTGGGAATGAATCTCCCCAAAGACCCAGCAATATCACTTCTGGATGTATACCCTAAAGATGCACATTTGCACTCCAAAGGAATTAGCTCAAGTATGTTCATAGCAGTATTATAGCAAGAACCTGGATACAACTTAGATGCCCTCAACTGAAGAATGGATTAACAAACTGTGGTACACCTACACAATGGAGTACTACTCAGCAATAAGAAAAAATTATATCCTAAAATTTGCAGGCAAATGTATGAATTCTGAGAATAGCCTCCTGAGTAAGGTATCTCAACCCAGAAAGATAATCAGAAGATGTTCTCACTCATTAGTGGACTGTAGACCAAAAAGCAAAAAGCAAAGTATGTCTAAGCTGCAAACCACAACAACTGAACAGCTTGGGATCTGAAACACCTTCGACTGACACCTTGGATCCCATTCCCTCTAGAGGAACACCTGACTCAGTCTTGATGTTGGGGGGAGGAAACTGGATCTGCCAGAAGTGAAAACTGAACTGAGCAATACTGGGACATTGGGACCTTTGGACCTCCTGCCCATGCTGGGGAGGAGATGGGGAGATGTGGAGAAGAGAGAGTGCCTGGAGGGGGGTGAGAGGGGAAAGGGACCTTGAATAAGGATATACATGGATAGAAAATGTAACTTTATTCATAATAAAAATTAATAAACACTTTTGTCTCTTTGAGATTCCATTCTCCCCATTCTTGAATTAAAGCTCAGGCTAAGGTGTCCCTAGTCCTACCTTTCAAGGGTATTTTGAAAGTCCTCAGTCCAAAGCATTGGTCCACACTGAAGTTCCTGCTGCCAAAATATGTTCACAGAGAGACCATTCCAATCATACAAAACTGTATGCATCTTCACTCTTTAGCTTTCTCAGGTTTGTTTGTATGTGCTTGTTTGTTTTGCAATGACTAGGTGCCCTAAGTTGTTCACTTCATAGTGTTTCCTGGTTTTTTTTTTTTTCCTTTTTTGTTGAAAAACTGAATTTCACCTTTTATCTGACCAACAAACTAGAGGTCTAAGAAAACAGGAAGGAGGGATAAGATAAGAGAAGGTAATGATTATGCATACCATGAAAGCAGAAAAGAGTACAGGGAGGAGGTAGACCTGTTAGAGGGAAAGTATGTATGCTAGGGAAAAGTGGAGGGTGACAATAGAAAGATAAAAACCTGTATGTGTATCTATAAAAGCACCACAATAAATCATTTTATATTACTTCAATATTTTTAAAAATAAAATTAATTGTAAAAAACCAATGGCAAGTAGTACATTTAAGAGATAAGCTAGTGGTAGAACAACAGAATGTGAATATTCTAACCTATTTTATGCAAGAAATTATGTTCATAGCTAAAATTCTTTTTAGGATCATCACCACAGGATGAATCTACCCAATTTTAAAGAAATAATTGCCCTATAAATTTAGTTTATGCACTTGACATAGTAAAAACACATGAAAGGTTTAATGTGGGCCTTGATCATAGTAAAATTTTGAAAGAGATTCTCTCCCTTTGTTAGAATATAAAGTGTAATTGGACATAAGGTCAGATTAAAATTTTTATGAGTATTCATAAGACCTTTACTAATTGATCTTGTCCTACATTTTATACATTATGCTAATGATACATCTGCTGCCCTTCATTTATCTAATATTATTATGATTTCTTTATATTTCAGTCTTTGGAGTTATTATCTGAAAATAGTGTGCAGAGACAAAGTATAAACCACTGAAATGTGCCATACTGATGAGGACTTTTGGAGCTTCTGAAGCTAAATAATATTAAAAATAGAAAACCATCTGTCCTGAGTGCCACAGACATTAAACTGGCCATATTTCCAACCCCTTGTACTTGTTTAATGTTTTTGAGTCTTTGAAGGTTAAAATATAGATCACAGAATCCTCAAACTCCAGCTAAGGGCTATGACTTCCTTTTGTAGCCTTTTTTGTTACACATATGCATGTTCACAGTATAGGAATATATATATATATATATATATATATGTATATATATATACAGAGAAAGATAAAAAAATAAAGAAGATAAGTATACTCTCATATAACCATAATTATGGCAGAAATTTTATAAAACTCAACACATGTACTAGAGAAGATACACATATCAGCCATTCTAAATAGCTTTCTCCCTTATTGCTTAGTAGGATCTATCTAGAGCAAAATTTCCTTTATGTTCAAAACATTATAATTATCATATATCAATGTCTTACAAGGGCAAAACTGTTGTATCTTTCTTTCCATTATTTAACAAAATATTTAAAAGTCAATATACTTTTTTCATCTGCAAGTTTATATATGTTTTACAATCCAACATTCGATAGTATTGTGACCATTTGAATGAAAATAGCCTTCATAAGGTCATAGAAAATCATACTAGTAATAGATGTGCTTTGTTGTAGTAGGTGTAGTTTTGTTGGAGGAAATATATTTAGGGGTTGTGATAGGCTTTGAAGTTTAAGGTGCTCAAGACAGGCCTGGTATTATTCCCTCTTCCCACTGTCTGCCAATCCAGATATAGAACTCTCAGCTCCTTCATCAGTACCATGTCTGCTTCTTGGCATGATAAAAATGGACTATTCCTGTAAACTGTAAGCCAGCCCCCAGTTAAATGTTTTCTTTATAAAAGTTGTCCTGCGTAGTGGGATTATCTTGGTACATTGCAAATAATTGACCCTCTTACTAGTTTAATAGAAATGCTGATTGGCGAAAGACAGAAAGGAGGTGTGGGTGGAGCTACCAGACTGGGAAAACTCTAGGAACTGGAAGAGCAGAGCAGAGATGCCCCAGAGAAGCCAGAGATGCCATGGAGACACCATGATGAAACGGCAGCAGATACAAAGCAAAGAAGTTGAAATGCCACGCTGAGAAGAGGTATCAAGCTACAGGCTACACAAGATAAGAATCATGGGCCAGTTTAAGAGTAAAGAGTTAACAATTTATATGCCTGTGCCCTAGGTCAATCAGTATAAAATTAATATAAGTGTCTGTGTGTTTCTGTTGGACTGCAAGTCTGAGAGTCAGAACCTCAGGACAAGGATGGAAAGTCTGGGCCAGAAACCTAATACAACAGTCCTGGTCATAGTGTCCCTTCATAGCAATACAAACCCTAAGACAGCAGTTGGCACCAGAAACTGGAGTAATGCTGGGATAGCCCTGGTAGGGCTTTTGTCTATAGGAATATGGAGGAGTAAACTGTGGACTGGAAACATGACTGGATATTTTAAGTGGAACTTGATAGGCCACTCTAGTAGAAGTAGCACAGACTGTGGTGTTGAGGGTAATTTGAACTGTGGAAGCCTGGCTCAAGTAGTTTCAGGGGAGAATAATATTTGTATGTGGTCTAGAGACTGACCTTATTGTATTCTAGTAAAGAATGTGGCTGCTTTGGCCAATTATGGATTAACAAATTTAGCAGAGGGCATTTCAAAACAACCTATCATTGACTATGTTGTGTGGCTATTAATGACCAGTGTTGTGCAGATCTATAATGAAAATGGGAAAGCAAAGCAAGAAAAAAATACATAATACACAGTTGGAAGAGAAAATGACCACCAAGAAATATAAACAGATTGACAAAAAGCCTGATGTTAAATGATATTAAAGGGAATGATGACCTCAGAGCAAGAACCCAACTAGCTAAGCTTCCAACTTGCGAAAAGAAATTAAAGAAAAAATAAAAAGGAATTAAAGAAAAGGTTGGAGTCAGGCATGGTGGTGCAAAACTTTAATCCCAGTACTCAGAAGACAAAGGTTGGAAAAGCTCTGAATTCACAGCTACACTGGTCTACAAAGCTAGTTTCAGAACAGTCAAGCTTTGTCAGTGAAGGAAATCATAAAAAACAGAAAGCTGGTAAAGATGTAATTGAAGGAGTGGAGACATATTCTACCCCCAACAAGCAGCAGGAATTGGCAGCTTCAGCCCCTTGGCTTTAGAGTCAAAAACAGAAAAAAAAGGGTTATAGAATCTTCCTTTGTGGCTAAGGAAAGTTGCTGAGGTCAGGCATGTGTCAGGGGTGTCCCTCCACAGAAACCCAGAGAATCTATAATGTGGAACTGTGAAGGTGAAGCCATTCATTGGAGACCTTTAAAATATTGTAAATGCTAGCACTATGGGATACCTCCAGAGGAAAGCTGCTAATAGAAAATGGAATAAGCCCAAAAGAAAGACTTGTGTTGTAGACAACAAAGCTAAAAGGAGTTGAAGATCTGAAGAATGCTTTGACATCAGATATAGAGATACATATAGAGTTTGGATTTCACCCAGCTGGTTTTCATTGTGGTTTTAGTCCTGTATTTTCTCACAATGGGACCTTTCCTCCCTTTTGGAACAGTAACATGTTGTAAAATATTATTTTAAGATGTATTGTATTTGTTGATGCTGTGGCACATTTATTTAATGGTGCAAAAATATGTTGTATTCTTTTATGTTTCATTTTTTTAACTTTGTGAAGCTGTGTTATTTTGACTCTCTAAACTCCTTGATTTGTCTAATAAAGAGATGAATGTCTAATAGCAAGGCAGAAAAAGGAATAGGCAGAGCTTGCAGGTATAAAGAATAAGTAGGGGGAGAAGTATGGGAAGAAAATATCAGAGAAAAAGAAAGAGAAGAGTAGGATATGAAGGGCCAGCCACCCAGCTACACAACGAGCCACTGAAAAAAATCATGAAGAATGGTATACACAAATAGAGACTTGTAAATTCCTAGAGTCAAATAATAGATGGAATATTTTAAGAAAAACTCGCAAGGAATAAGCCAAGTGAGCCTGGGCATTAATAAGAAAGAATTAAATCACCACGTGTGATTATTTGGGATCTGGGTGATAACATATATTCTCTGTCTTTGTAAGTTGGAAATATGTGATCTGCTTTTTTAGTCTAAGTTTATAGGGGATTGAAATTAAGAGATTGCATGAGTCTCAAAAAAGACTATGAACTTTGCACTTTTAAAAATGATTCAGAACTGATAACTGAGTTTGATAGGTTGCATGATGTAAAATCACCAAATAATAATAATTAAAAAAGGTTCAAACTGATATGTTATGATGTCTTTTGAAGTCTGACTGAATGTATTTCTTATTATGAAATGGCTACAAGTATATGGGGCCCAGGAAGTAGACTATGCTGGTTTGGATGAAAATAATTACCATACACCCTCAGGGAGTAGTACTGTTAGGAGATGTGGACTTGTTTAGGCAGGTGTGGGTTTTTTTTTTGGAAAAAGTGTGTCCCTCAGGACAAGCTTCAAAGTTTAAGGTGATCAAGTAGATCTAGTATCATTCTTTTTTCTGCTTCCTGCCAATCCAGATGTAGAACTCTTGGCTTCTTCTCAAGCACCCTATCTGCTTCTTGCCATGAGGACAATGGACTAAACCTCTGAAACTGTAAATTAACCCTGATTAAATGTTTTCCTTATTAGAGTTACTGTGGTCATGTAACAGAAGACTAACAGAAACCCCAACTAAGACAAGTATGGACAGTGCATTTTAATATCAACCAATGAAATTGTTATGAGGAAAATAAATTTTTACATACAAACTTTAATATGGGAGTTAAATCAAGTACTTCACAGGTAGAATCTTAATCCAATGAAATTTATGGATTAGTAAAATAAGGAAGAGTTAGATTCTGTGTCTCCAATGGACCTTACTACATGGAAAGGCTCTGTCACCATATAAAGAAAAAAATTGCAAACAGGATCTTACTCTGAAACTTCAAGCCTCCAGAATTGTGTAAAAGTAATTATCTTTCTGTTAATAAAACTCTCTGACTACATCAATTTCTAAAGTATCCCAGATAGGCTATTATAACAAGGTAAGGACAACAAACTGATCTGTAAGTTCTGCTTCCAACCAATTCAGGAAAGAATTAGAGCTTAACCTCCAAGAAAAACAATGTTGATATTTTTCAGTAGAGCAAAAATAAATCTCAAGTCTTTTCAGTTTTGAAAAGATAATCTAAAACACTAAATATATAAAAAATATAAAAAAGGAATCAAATAAAAATTCTACACAGACAAGAGTATGTAATCTAAATTAACTACTATTTTAACACATTTAAATTCTTGAAGGGCAGAATTTAACAAAACTCACTCCAAAAATAGCAATAACTTTAATAATCATATATATCTGTATACTCATATATTTATGTATATATATATATATATACATACATAGGCAAAATTTAAAACAATTTGTAGGTAAAAAATATGCCCATAAGGAAATCTTTACACTGAGATGATTTTGTAGTGAATTCTAACAAATATATTAAGAAGAGCTAATTTCAATTTTACAAAAATAATTACAGAAAGCCCAAAATAAGGGCAAAATTTCAAAATATACTTTGAAGTCATTATTCAGTAGTTTATGAAAAAGCCCATAAAACGACAGCCTACAGAATGGGAAAAGATTTTCACCAACCCTACAAGTGACAGAGGACTGATCTCTAAGGTATATAAAGAGCTCAAGAATTTAGAGCCCAAAACCTTGAATAACCCTATCAAAAAATGGGGTTCAGATCTAAAAAGGGAATTCTCAGCAGAGGAACTACGAATGGCTGAAAGACACCTGAAAAAGTGCTCTTCATCCTTAGCCATCAGAGAAATGCAAATCAAAACAACTTTGAGATACCACCTAACACCTGTTAGAGTGGCTAAGATAAAAGGCACAGATGACAGCC